>JAEIFJ010000851.1:0-75826 GCA_018903435.1 Leucophenga varia
AAACAAAACCAAAATTAACAGACCGATTTAGAAGGCTGAAGAATACATCAGATTCAGAAAAACAAAATATAACAGCTGAACATCAACATTTTGGTAGTGATTCCGGTGATCCAAATCATTCACGCAAGAGAAGTCACCGGAGTAACAAAGGATGCAGTGGAAGCGAAAAACGTCGATTTATTCAACACTCCGCCACGAGTAGAAGTGAAACAGGTCAACAACAACGTCATAACACAAAATCTGGGCAAGGTGATTGGGATCGTAAATTGGGTGGACATAGACCATGTCGCCGGGGAGGAACATCACAATGTCGTCGTTGCCTACATAATAATTCAAACGATCATCGACATCGTGATATTGAAGTGTTGAGCAATATCTTGAGACCAAGGCAAAAACAGAAGCGTCTTCTCAATAAAAGAAACTCAAACTTATCAAGCAATGTTGAAAGAAAGATACAGCAAAACAATTGTCAAAAAGAAAATGTTAAAAGCGTATCAGACGGCTCAATCAAAATTCGGCACCCAGTATCGTATTCATTTTGTAAGAGATGTAAATATAGAACGGATTTATAATAATTAATAACACATCTATGCTTAAATAACTTGATCGATAAATTGATAAACGGAACAGCGAAAAAGTACATATTAACGATTTATACTAACAATGGACATTTATCGCTGCTACTCCTAATAGTAAAGAGATATCACTTATGGGCCCCGGGAGAATGTTCAAATATGAACATGTGCTGCTTGTGGATTACCATATTCAGAATGTTCAAGTATGAACATCGGATTCGGTTTTTCTGTTTATACTTATTTATTACGCGATAAGAATAGGCAAGATATTCCGCAGCGACAATATTTTTGAACACACACATAAGTCATAACATTTTACGATCGTGCTAAGTGATGCTCAGCACTCAAGTAGCAATGCGATGACTCTTGACTCCGGCACAAACGATAAAACTCGACTCCTAAAATTTATAAGCTATTTTTAACATATATTCATATTCATTGTAAACATACACATAATATAATTTTAAACATACAGTCCACTTTATAATAGAAATAGAAATTGTATATAAACATGAAATCTTTATAAATAAAATTTAGTTCTAAAACAGAATTCAAACTGTGTACGTGATTGTACACGTCAGTTATATTCAGTTTGTGTGATAGTCTGTAACGCATTAAAGGAGACATCGTAGACCCTATAAAGTATATATACTCTTGATCAGCACGGCGAGGCGTGTCGGTCTAGCCATATCCTTCTGTCTATATTTATACGTTTCATTCGCTTAGTTTTAAAGGAATTTACCTGAAATTCGAAACTTTAGCTTTTCTCAGCCCTAAGCAGTTCTAGTACAACAAATCAATGTGTCACTCCAATTTAGGCATAGCTCCCATACAAATCTACCGTCCATTTTCGAGTTTTTGTATGAAAATAGTTATGATTTTTGAAAGTATTCACTCCCAATTAGGTAAAACTACTTTTAATCTCATCCTATGAATGCACTTCTGATATATGTATTGGGCTACAAACTTATATCCTATTGAAATTTGACACTTGAATTTCAACGTGGTGACTAAAGCTGTGTTGTATCCTATCATCCTCTTTACGTAATAATATCCCCGGTACTGGTTATATAAAAGTTATTCAAAGTTTTGTTTGGCGGGTGTTTGAGCTTCGATCCTACCGAAGTTAATGTTCTTGCTTGTTCTTTTTTTTTTTTTTTTAATTTTAAAATAAATTTAAAACTGATTTTAATATTGTCGGCTTCTCACAGTAATATTGACAGACTTTAACTCTTCCCTTCCTATACCACAACTATATTGGGAACTAGCGCTGTGAAATGAACCAAACGAATTGTTAAGTTGCCCAAATTAATTGAATGCCCTTTTTCGGACGGTGTACGAGTATTTCACACGTGTCTTTATGGAAGTTTATTGATTGGGAGTAGTTTGAACAACTGTTTGTTGCTGCTTACTTTGTTCCTGTGCTGTTTCAAAAGTGTCGTCTCTCACAATTACGAGCGTGCAGAACTTTAAATATTCCTGTTGGTAAGTTTGGTTAGTTACATGAGAAGTACCTACAGGTTTAAGTTAGTCCATTGCACTTTGAGCTAGATTTCCAAATTTTTGCCATAAAGTAAAAAGATGCATTTACAGGCTCGAAACTTGCTACAAATCAATATAGCAAAGGATTTAAACAAAATTTTGGACCGGTTAGACCACGCCTGCCCACACCGCCCATCTGGGCCGGGGCTACCCTTTTTAGCTCCTTTGTGAAAAATAGTTGGTGGCCTTCACAGGAAACTTTAAATAACACTTTTTATTATTCAAGCATCGGACTAGGCCTATTTTACAGATTTTTTATTGATGAACACAAATATGATCTTAAACATAAAACAATGTGTTGACTGCGGCATCTCTCTGAATTGGTTCCGATTCTGGTGACCAGCCTAGGACAGCCTTTTATATTGGATGTTCCTGACTATGTTGACGTCCTTATATAGCTCGTACAGGTCATCGTTCTAAGTCCTCACAGACTGTCCAAGTCGTGTTGATGGTCTGAGGGTGAATACCAAGTACATCGTCTTACTCTCGTTCACCGCTTGTCCCATTAGGCGTGACTGTTTTTCAATGTCTGAGGAAGAAACGAAACGGTTAGTTTCGGTCGTATAAACGAAAATACGGATAATCGGTTTAGAGACTACTCGTTTACCCGACTGAAAATGTGATCTAAATCGAAGCGTTCGGTTTTTCGACACTTCGCCTCGAGTTCTCGTTTGTACAAAAAAGGGGTAAACTATCGATGGTATTCGATAGTTTTTTCCAAACCATCTATAGTGGACGATAGTGTCCTCAATAGTGCCCAATATTAAAATACTTTACCTTTACCTCTCCGTGCGTAGGAGCAATCAAATTGCACGATTTTGGTCTTAAAAATCGTGAAAAATTATTCTAAATTAATTATATATTATTATATATATTATTTATTATATATTATTTTTTTTTTTTTTTTATTATATTATTTACTTATTATTATTATTATTATATTATTTACTTATTATATATTATTATTATATTATTTACGATCCATGTTTCATGTTTAAAAAAAAAACTCATAGACTCTTAATGCTTTCTGAAATCTTTCAAATTAAACGTTTCGAGGCAGGTCTTGTAAGCACTCCAGAGATAAAAACTATTTTATTTCTTTGTATCTAACTGCTTGCATACTAAATAAAAGCAAAATCTTTAAGGAGAGTTACACATTTAAATTACTTAATATTACTTCTTTGAAGACTGTCCTCGCAGCTTTTTTGCTTTGATACGTTGATGTAATTGATTTAGCATTTCTATTTTAATATCTTCGCATTCATCGTCCGAAAGTTGATCAAGTTTTTCCGCTAATATATGCAAGAAATATACATGATGTCCTTGATATGTTATTCCTGAAGTCCTCACAGTTTCATTAAACTTTCGCTTATTTGGCGTTTCTAAAGATTTCAATTCAGCGAAATTTATCTGCTCCTCATACTGTGTCTCCTCTACAATAGGATCGGCGTCAATTATACTTTTAAATTCTTTATAAGGAAGACCATTTTCATTAATGTCGTCATTATCAACGCTTTTTGTTGAGATTTGTTCAAAATTTTCCGATTCTGAATTGTTATATGATTTGTTTATGTATGAATCTATTGATCGCATGGTGGGTCTGCAGTTGCTGCTTGTAGAGGGTATGCTGTCGCCCGCAAGAAAAACATCTGCATCTGTAGTGGTATCAGCTCCATCATCCTTCAAATTTGGATGAAACCTTTTCAGGTGATCTCGCAAATTTGACGTATTGCCGCTTGTCTTGTACTCTTTTTTACACGTCAGGCACTTTGCATATTTCCTGTCGTCTGATCTTTTAAAATATTTCCATACATACGATATTTTAATTATCTTTTTTAATTTCCTACTTGCTTTCCTTGATTCCTTAGCATTGCGGCGTTTACCTTTTATAATACAAAAATTTTAATGAAAAATTTAAATGAATTAAAATTGCTTCAACAGTGCCTTGTTAATTACCTATTTGGAGAAATCGATCCATTTTTTTTATTGGTTTAATTATATATAACTCAACTTAATTAAACAATATTCTCACTGCAGTCAACAAAATTATTTTTTTAAGCCAAGCGACGCCACAAATGTTTGTGTCATTTATTTGAAAAAAGTTGGCAATGCTCCTCGCTTAGATCCTCGTATACTGGAACAATCTTTAAAAATATACCTTCGTCCCATGCTTTCTCCTAATAATACCAATAACAACATCTGGTAGTTGATATTTAAGTAAGAGAGGCTTTAATAATATAGTAGTAATGCTTTAATTATATTTATAGAGCTAATTTTCCTTTTTTTCTTATTTTCATCTTCGTCTCATTTTTATCATTGTTATTCATGTTTATTTTTTTAGTTGTGTATAGAATGCGTGGAGCAAAACAAAATACACAATTACTCGATTTTCTAGTAACGCTTTTTCTTGGAAAAACGTATTATATTTGTACAGAGCGTCAATTTATGAAGTATGTTTGCAGTGTCATGTTATCCTGCTCGCTCACACCTATCAAATCACTGCGATTCGATAGTTGCTACATTGTGTTGTTGTTGTTGGTCAATCAGAACAGCTGATTTGGAAGCGAAGTCTAATTGTTTCGCGAACGGACTTTTTTTTCCTTTATTTATAACTTTTAACGTAGAAAAGCAAAATCGAAAGTCGGTGGCATTTAAACCAATTCTAGTTATGGTTTATTTTTGATTGGTGGTGTGCAGGAAACTGAAAATTATAAACAATATGAATATGCGTCCTCGGTGTCGCGACTGGTTGCCTCTGGCTACCCAACAGTTAAGACTACGAAACCTAACAAGGATTGAAGGACTTTACATAGAGTGCACAAAAAATGGTGATGATGCACTTATTTATTATACGTTACATAGTTGCAACGATGGCCAGGTGTTGTACACAAGCGAAGCTCTGCCACAGCGTCATTTGCATCAAAAATGGGCGGAAATAGATGCTGAAGAAATGCGAAAATCGAATGCAAACTGCATATGCGTAAAAGTCTGGGCGCGTTGGGATCTCAAAGGCTTTTCTAAAAATTTGACGATAGCAGATGCAAATTATAATGAACCGCAGCACATGGAACCGAAAAGGTTTTTTCTTTTCTGAAAATTTTTAAAATTTTGTACTAAGTTTTTTTTTTAATTTACAGTGCCTTGACTAAGCGGCTGGTCACCAATTGCCTAACGCCAAGCAAACTGACTCGACCACCTGAAACATTACTTTTTACGTGGGCCGTTTATTTCTCCGGGTTGATGCCGGTTGATGTTGAGCAAGAGGAAATAGATACCAAATGGCGCAATAATAGCCTAATATTTCATATAAATGGCAAACGTTTTACATCGCCGGAGCAGTTTTCAGTAGATGGTTTGCGAGATCAACTATCGTTAAATTACGAACGTTATTCCTCCAGTGTACCAAAGCCAGTTAGTCATTCTGGACCCGATGATTTTAGTATTAATTCACCATCGGTTAGTCGCAGCTCAAGTCCTGTCGGAATGAATAAGAAAGACGATCTGCTGCGAATGTCTACAACACGTTATACGCTACTTAACTGTCCAGCGTCCGAAGTTCGCAAAAGCTATAGCCTTAAGCAAATGCTCAGAATTCAGGAACTGCAGCGATTGCACTTACAAAAGTTGCGTGAAATCAACGAAGTAAGCGAAAATATAAAACGGTTATGTGTGCGTTGCATAACCCGTAATGAGTTGCGTTGCAAACCTCGAACAACTTCATTTTCGACTTCCGCCACTACGCATGTACAGAATCATTCCATGGGTCGCACTCTAAGTGTTTTACTCGCCGAGCAACAACAAATTGAACCTTTGGTGCTTTATAATTCGCAGCAGCTGCAAGGCAAGCTGGAGGCGCTGCGCTCCAAGAATAGTCTTTTAACGACTGAACAAACCACATACGCTAAACGCATAGCGGAACTATCGCTACATTTTAACAAACTTAAAAGTGCACGAACAGAGCTACATAGCTGGCTGGAACAACAGCTTGGTCATCTTAAATGTGACCAGCAACACCAAAAGGAATTAGCAAAGGAGGTAGCAGCTCAAAAAGAGTACAAGCGCCAAGTTCAAAAACAAATGAAATTTCGCATGTCTACGCTTTGCGTAGAACTCCAAGAGATCTATAGCATTTCTCGTCATCAATCTTATGCAGGTGTTTACTCTATCTGTGGCATAAGTATTCCCAACATAGAAAGTTATGTGACCGGTGGACGATATGCTAACAGTACGAATCTAGAAAATGCTTCACCCTTGGCTGTAAGTGCAGCTTTGGGTTATATAGCGCATCTTGTTCAAATGATTTCAATAATTATTAACAAACCACTGAGGAACCCTATAGTATACGAGACATCACGATCACGCATTACTGACATTATAAAGGAGCTGCCCTACACGTCACGAGAGTAAGTTTTTTTTTTACAATGTGTTTGTAAAAGATTTTAAAAATTTGTACAACACCCTGTATTCGTTCTTTTTTTATTAAACTTATTTTACTCTTGAGTCTCCATATCAGAATACCCATGTACAAATATTTATTTTATATCTAGTTACATTTATGCCATTAGTATGTCGATATGGGAACAAGAGGAGGCATAAAATGCATTATATTAATGATTTTTTTTTTTGTTTGTTTTAACAGATTTCCTTTGTATACACGTTCCGCTTTGCCTTCTAAGCCGGTGAAGTACGCCATATACTTGCTGAATCAGAACATCGCCCAGCTATGCTATGACATAACGGGAAGGCGCTGCGATCTACGTGCAACTTTTGAGAATATTATTTATATTTTTAACGTACTATCGGAAATAGAGCGCAATGATTGCGATGTTCAGAATGAATTTGCAAGACTTAACTTATTAGTAACCACTGATGAAATCGATGGTGAATTCGAACAACAAAAAAAGTTCAAAAGCAGGCACAACAAAGAACTGTATCAGTTGTGCTGAATAACGGAAGCGACTGTGAAAATCTTACAAAGTCTCATTCATCGGTTGATATGAATAATGTTCCTGTGCCGCCACCACCCAATATTGATCATTTACCAACTTTCATGCAAATGCTTCCGGCTGCGGCCGGTCAAGCTTTAGCTATTGAAGGCTATACAACAGCACAGCGGTAAGTTTTATTTATTTATTATTATTATTATTATTTTTTTTTCAAAATACATGAATATTAATATATTATTTTTCATTTTGCAGAACCTGTCGTTCTGTAGGCTCGTACTCCGACTGCGAAGATGACTTTAAAGAAATCATTGAACATACATATTCCAACTCTGATTCTAATATTACATTTCAAACGGATACTAGCTGAATTTTGCTTTCCCAACTTAAAAATATTGTAGTATAAAATTTACCCAAAACGGGCCCAACACTAAATAACATAAATCAAGAGGCCATGAAAAGAATTCGAAACGTTTGAGTTAACAATTATTCTTCTTTTATAAGTCAATTCGTTTTGATTTGGTCTAAGTGTATTATTCTTGCTCTGGTTTTGTTTTTAAAAATGAAAGATTTTATAAATCGATAAGCAATTATTTTGCAGCTAACTGTTATACGATATACCGCCAGCGAAATTTACAAAAATATTAATCGTTATTAGCAAATATTACTGACATGTTTGTCCCAAAAAAACGTTTAGTAAAACTTATTTTTAGCTTTAAACAAATAAATATTTCTGTGAACGATGTTTTTTTTATACTCTTCATATTTTTTTTTTTTTTTTAACCTGTGTTACGAACTAAACGAGTCTATGTCCATGTTTAGTTTTTGAGAAGTCGATATGACAGGACAATATGCTTTCAGAGAAAACAAAGTTTATTTAGTTTTAATAGTATTCTTGAATTTTCTTGAGGCCTCATATGAGCATATAAAAAGGGAAATAAATTTAAAGATAATGCTTTCTCTTGTTCATTTACAATATGTTTAAAAAAAAAAAAAAGATTTCTTTATTACATTGATATACTTTTAAGAGGTCTCAGAGGAGTGAATGTGCTTTAGATAATTTTAAAAATCATGTAAAGAGTAATCGCTTCGGTATTACCAAAACCATTGTTTTTAATTTTTTATTATTATTATAAGTTTGATTCATTGTGAATAATTTTTGTACATTTAAGATCTCTTTGTAAATTTCGCAATTAAAAAAAAAACATTTATGATACTAGTAATGTAGTGAAATACAATAATATAAACATCTTTTCGATTCAATCCTTACAGAACTAGTTTTTTCTTTTTATTTTATTATCATTGAAATTTTAGTTATAATATAACAAAATTGAAACAGAGTGGAGATACATATTAGATGCAAATAGTGGCACCTAAATGTCAAATCAATTTTATATCCTAAATTAAGAGCTTTAAAATTTGTGCTGTGCTCTTGTGATTGGGTAAAAAATTATCGTAAGCAAATACCTATTTCAATTAAATTAATAAAATTTTACAAATGAATTTTACTTTTGTCAACATTGGTTAAATTAATATTTTTACTTTTTCTTAAAAAGCAAGACTCTATGGGCTTTTTTTTCGTTTTTTTACTAACTTTTCCAAATTATTGTAAGTTAGAGAATAAAAAACAAAAACAATGAAATAGTAATTTTTGTTTTAATTTCTATTTTAGTAGTAAAATTTTGTTAATAAAATTTTAAAAAAATCTAAAAAATATAAAATAAAATTTTATTTTTTATTAAACTTATTTTCATATGTTTTTCAAAATTATTTGAGCAATTCTTCATTGTTGTTTTTTTTTAATGTTGTTTGAATTGAGGTTCATAATGTTTATGAAAATAAAATATGAAGTTTTCATTTGTGATTAGCTAGTTATATTTAAACAATTACTAAACCATCCCATGATTTCATCATTTTTACTTTGTGCTTCTTTGTTATAAAATCTGATGACTCTGACTTTGGTACTTAAATATAGAATAAAATTATAAGATTGCCAAAACCCAGTGCCACTTATAAGTATTATAGCCTACAGTATCTTAAAATAATTGTTATCTTTTTATAAAGTATTTAATACTTTGATCAGCAAATTTATAAAAAAAAAAGAATGTATATATCTTTTTTATCACCAGCAAGGTGTAAAAATTGTTCAATGCTACCTTAGACTACAAAATCCTATACGTATATACTGCATATCTTACAACAATTTAATGGAAAGCTTTTGCGCTATTGAACAGTTCACGGTAGATATAGCTTACTCTTTTAGCAGTTTTTGTTAAAGAAACAGAAAACTACTTACTGAACACAAAAAACGAATTAATAACCTAAATATTTTAGAATATGTATACTTGTATGAGTTGCAGTATATACATATTTGGTTTCATAGTTTGATATTTTTTTTAAAATACAGGTCACCATATACAGCCAATTTTGGATACTGCTCTTTTCTTTACGTATCTAGTAGAAATTTATTTATATGCGGCGCAACTCTTTCTGGAGTGACTAAATGTAAGTGATGTGTGCCCGGTACTTTAACGTAGACACATAGCTCCGCGTGTTTTTTAGTGTCTCTATAACATCTTCATAAACATGAGGATTTTCAAAATTCATCCCAGGTACACCACGTATATTCAATACTTTGCACCGAATTTGTTTGGCATACGCTAACGTCTGCTCGGCTGTAAACATACCTAGCAAACTAACTTTTAATCGCAGATCACGTGAAAATAAGTATCCGTCCTTGTTCGGGGTCATTCCGCGTCGCATTAGTACCTATAAATATTTATATTCATCAGCTTACAAAAACAAAATTATATGCACATCGCCCATTCACTTAACAATTGTTACAACTCAAAAAAAAAAAAAAAGTGGTTTTGTTGAAAAAAAGTCTCGTCATCAAATCTGATCTTTTTTTTCAAAAACTAAGATCTTTGAGTTGTTACAATATTTAAAAAAAGGAACAGATATGGAGCGATAAATTACCTTGACCGATTCTTCATCAACGGAATCATCGTAGGCGTCCAGCACCAGTTTGATCATTTCATCATATGAGTAGCAGGGCAGTTTGCTTTCTGGCAAATCTTCATAATCGAGAAATTTGTCCAGCGCCTTTCCAGTGCCAACTGCCATACGTTCCACACTACGTACTGTAGGTCCCGCAATATCAATATTTATAAGCTTTTTTACCTCGCTGGGAAAACTGGCCGCATACATAAATGTAAGCGCGCCACCCAATGAATGACCCATTAATGTAACATTCTTCCAATCAAAGTTTCGCACGATACGTCTAATTAGGCCGATACCATCCCAAAAAACGAAGTATTGCATTCCTTTGGGATAGTGTGAAGATTTGCCATGTCCGGGTAGATCTATAGCCAGAATCGAGAATTCCTTGGCCAGCAAAGGACACAGACGATCAAATGAACCGCAGTTATCTTGCCAACCATGCAGTGCTAAAATAGGTTGCTGACTACGGGATCCCCACCACTTTCCTGAATGAAAAAAGGAAGTTAATTTAAAAACTATTCATTGCATAAATTTTAAGCACCACTTGATGCCAATACAAAACGTGTTATCACTTGTAATGAAAGCATGCACAAGTGCTGCTTCATCATGCGTTCATTGCAAATGATAAGCATGCCCGCGCTTAGACGATGACTAAACAATTTGCGATAAGAAATTTATTTTGTAATTGCAAAGTTCCGTTCCTGTTATCTGCTTTACCTGCGATTACGCCCCATGGCACTTCGATCTCAAACTCTTCGCCCTGGTTAGTTTCACCGTCTGCGAAAAAACAAAATTAGAAATTAAAAAGAAAAAAATAAATAAAAAATCGCAGCTGTTGCAAAATCAGCTGAGATGAGAGCTCGGACTCCACAATCTTCGGAATTGTTTCGTAAACAAAAACACAAATAGTTGTGCAACTTAAAAGCGAGATTGTGAAAATGTCCAAATTATTGTAAAAGACTTAAACCTGCGAACTTGCAGTGCGAAAAGAGTCCAGAGTCCATAAAATACATTTTTACCTTTGCTTTTTATGCAAATACTTACTAGCTCTGGAGTTGTGAATGCCGTTCGATTTGCCGTTGGCTGCCATAATAAATTTTTTCTATTTCTTTTCTTAGTTATTTCACTGTTATCCGCAGCAAACCAACGTAAACAACGGCCAGACGGTGAATGAACATGGTTAAATTAATTCACAAACACGAAAACCTTAGCAAAAAAAAAAAAAAAAAAAACTACTGCTAGTGCGAATGAAATAGTGTTATAAGAAAAAAAAGAGAAAAATACTGTGACCGAGTGGGCACAACTAGAACCAATACTTCAATACATATAACATGTTTATTGTGCATTGTTAGCAATATGTTTATTTTATTTAAATTAAATTTGTTTAAAAAGTAATACAAAATATTGCCTTTCCCTCATCGCATGATTTGATGAATATTTAAAAAAAAGACATT
Organism: Leucophenga varia; assembly: GCA_018903435.1. Taxonomy (NCBI): domain Eukaryota; kingdom Metazoa; phylum Arthropoda; class Insecta; order Diptera; family Drosophilidae; genus Leucophenga; species Leucophenga varia. Next base: position 11,518 of record JAEIFJ010000851.1, read on the forward strand.
ACAATATATATATAGACATAATAAAATTAATTTTCGATGTACACGAAAGCATTTCTACATTACTGTCAGGAAATATATTAGCATAAATGCCATTTGCAAAATAATTGTAGGGTATGTGATAGCTAACAAAACAATATTATTCTTTGTTAAAAATTATTTAGTTTCAATCTTATTAGTGTGAAAAAGATAGTTATATGTTTCAATTTATAAGTGCTTTTCAATCAATTTTATTAGCGCTCATATCGCGAATTTAAAATTGAATAGAATAAGAAGAAGAATATAGAACACCATGTGATATGATTTCATGTGTTTCAAGACCATTTGGTCCACGTACTTAGCGAACGTAACAATGGTCTACAATATGAGTTATAGTATAGTAATTTAATATAAATTATATAATTTTTAAGTATAATAATTCCGAGACGTGTTATTTAAATAGTATTTATAGCAATTTATAGGTCTTATTATTATTGTTTATTATTATTTATAGTGAAAGACCATTTGGTCCACGTACTTAGCGAACGTATAAAATAACGGTGGTCTACAACAATAACAATGGTCTACAAATGTACGCAAGTAAAAGTGTAAACGCGAGGCAAGATCTATCTAACTCGTTTAGTTGCGCAACCAGGCATAACAAAGTGGTCTACAAAGGTCTGTAATTGGGACCACTCGGAGTTATTTAAAACCGCCGGAGAAGATTTGATTGGATGCATGCTTCAACTCTTTTGCAAAATATGGACTGGTGAGCGTATGCCTAATGACAGGAACCTAAGTGTCCTGCTTCCAGTCTTTAAGAATGTAGACCCTGCAATCTGCGCAAACTATAGAGGAATAAACCTCCTTCCAATCGCTTATAAAATCCTATCTGGAGTATTGTGTAATAGACTGAAACCGTACGTAGGAAGTATAGTTGCACAGTAACAGTGTGGTTTCAGGCCGAAGAAGTCGGCCATTGACCCAATTTCACACTACGCACTATCCTGGATAAGACCAAAGAAAAACAAATCGACACATACCACCTATTTGTCGACTTCAAAGCCGATTTTGACACGCCAATTAGATAGAACGAACTTCGTATCGCTGCAAAAATCGTTCGCCTCTAAATGATGACACTGACAAACAACCAAAGCGTTGTCAGGGTCGGTAAAAAAACTTTCCGACCCCTATGACACCAAGAGAGGCGTCAGACAGGTTGATGCGTTGTCGTGCGTCTTTTTTTAACCTCCTGATAGAATACATACTGTAACAGTGCCCAAACGTTGACCTGACGGGTAATACTTCCTACAAAGGAATTATGCTGCTCGCATATGTTGACGACATAGACATAATCGGCAAAAATGATCGTGCAGTTACCGGGGTTTTCTCAGAGAAAGAAAAAAAGGTCCCGTCCAATGCGGCTAACGGTGAACGAAAGCACGACGAAGTACTTGATATGTCCCCGCAGACAATCTACACGACGTAGACGGTCTTTGAGTACAGGAAACGTCTGCTTTGAGGCTGTAGAAAACTTCATCTATTTGGGCTCAGATGTAAACAACGACAAAAGCATCAATCAGGAGATTAAACGAAGAATCAATCTTGCTAACCGTAGGTATTTTGGTCTCGGTAAGCAAATGCGAAGTAGAGTACTGTCCAGAGAAACAAAAATTGAACTATGCAAGAAGCTGATAATGCCTGTCCTGATATATGGATCAGAAGCATGTGTCATGTCAGAAGCGGATAAGTCGGCGTTGGGCGTTTTTGAGAGGAAGATACTTTGAATAATCTTTGGTCCAGTTAAAGTGGGATGTGACATCCGTATTCGTAGGAATGATGAGCTGTACGATTTATGTACTGACGACGATATAGTCAGGATCGTACAATACAAAAGGCGTTGGGTTGGTCACCTGTGTCGGATGGACACAGAAGCTCTAGCAAGAAAAGTTTGGAAGCAAAACGTGAATCAAATCAGAGGGGCGCGGCAGAGAGGACGTCCGTCGCTGCGTTGGAAGGACCAGATCTTGTAGGACATCCGCAGGATCGGCATCACAAACTGGTTTTGACTGGCACTGGATTACAACCGCCAAACCTTACGTACTGTCAAGGCCAACAAACGGTTGTAGCACAATTTATATACACAAATATTTTTCAAAAAACCATGAAAAATTAATTTTTTCTGTGTTTCAACACAAAAAGTATTCATTCGATTTTCATAAATAGCATATCCTAAATGGTTCTTAAGAAAAATGTTGGAATCTTCGCCTCCAAGTACATGGAAGTATGTTGGTTAGAAAGAACTCCATTTGTGATGTAAACAACATATCCTAAATGGTTTTTAAAAAAAAAATGTTGGAATCTTCGCACCCAAGTACATGGTAGTATGTTGGTTAGAAAGAACTCCATTTGTGATGTAAAGAAGTGTTATCTATATCAGGGGTAGCACCGAAAGCATTCTTCTGACGATTAGCGGAATCGAAAGCACTCATTTCGAAGTTCGGTGACGTTGTGTAAAAGGTTTTTAGACAAAAGTCTAGTAGTAGTGTTTTCGGTGTCACATCTGTATACACAAATCTCTTTCGCCTGACTATTTTATTCATTCATTCACGGGCAATCGGCGGTAAGGCTACCGCAATAGACTGAAGCCGTACGTAGCAAGCACTGTTGGACAATACCAGTGCGGTTTTAGACCGAAGAAGTCGACCACCGACTCCATATTCACGCTGAGCCAGATCCTGGAAAAGACCAAGGAGAAGCATATCGACACACACCACCTTATCGTCGATTTCAAAGCCGCTTTCGACACGCCAATCAGATCAAAGTTTTTCAAAGCATTGACTGAACTTAAGATCCCTGCAAAAATCGTTCGCATCTGTATGATGACGCTGACAAACACTCAAAGCATCGTCAGGGTCGGTAAAAATCTCTCCGACCCCTTTGACACCAATAGAGGCTTCATACAGGGAGATGCGTTGTCTTGCGACTTCTTCAATCTCTTGTTGGAATATCTACTACTCTTATGCCCACACGTCGATTTGACGCGCAACATTTTCTTAAAAGAAACTATGCTGCTCGCGTATGCCGATGATATCGACATAATCGGCAAAAATCCACGTACGGGGAGCTGGGCTTTCAACGATATTGAAGAGAATTCCCGCAAGATGGGACTGGCGGTGAACAAAAGTAAGACGAAATACTTGGTGTCCTCTCGCAAATCAATAACACGACCTAAGGATTCTGTGAATATGGGGAATTTCACCTTCGACGTTGTAGAAAACTTCGTCTACTTGGGCTCTCAAAAAACAAGAGCAATAACACCAGCCTAGAAATTAGACGAAGAATTACTCTGGCTAACCGATGCTACTTTGGTCTCGATAAGCAAATGAGGAGTAAAGTTTTATCCAGAAAAACGAAGATCAAACTCTACAAGACGCTGATTATCCCAGTCCTGATGTATGGCGCAGAAACATGGGTCATGTCAGAGGCTGACAAATCGGCGTTGGGTATATTTGAGAGAAAAATTCTTCGCAAAATCCTTGGTCCTGTCAGAGTGGACAACGATTACCGTACTCGCATGAATCACGAGCTGTACCAGCTATATGATGACATCGATATAGTCAGGCGCATCAGGTATAAACGATTGCTTCGGCATACGATAAAAACGTGGACGAAATCAGACGGGCACGACAGCGGGGAAGACCGCCGCTGCGTTGGAAGGATCAGGTTCTGGAGGACGTCCGGAAGATCGGGATCCAGACTTGGTATCACGTGGCACTGAATTATAACATCTGGGTTAATACCCTTCGTGCTGCCCAGGCTAACCATAAGCTGTAAAGGCAATACATATATACTATCTATATTAAGGGTGGGTTAATTTCAAGGGCCGATGTTGATTTTGAATAAAACACGAATTATTTAGGAAATTATTAAAATTTATTTTTATTATGATATATTGGTATGATTCAATTATGTATGTCACACGCCCATCCGATGGTCTAAATTTTCGATGACGCTGAGGCATAATTGAGGTTCAATGTCGTTAATGTGCCGAATTATCTCATCCTTTAGCTTTTGAATTGTTGTTAACTTATTGGCGTACACCTTTTCTTTCAAATAACCCCAAAGAAAGAAGTCCAACGGTGTCAAATCACATGATCTTGGCGACCAGTTGACATCGCCGCGACGTGAGATTATTCGGCCATCAAATTTTTTGCGCAAAAGAGCCATTGTTTCGTTAGCTGTGTGGCAAGTGGCACCGTCCTGTTGAAACCACATATCGTCCACATCCACATCTTCCAATTCAGGTCACAAAAGTTTGTTATCATCTCACGATAGCGAACACCAACCACAGTAATTGCCTGGCCAGCCTCATTTTCGAAGAAGTAAGGCCCTATGATGCCGCCAGCCCATAAACCGCACCAAACAGTCACTCTTTGTGGATGCATTGGTTTTTCGACAATCACTCTTGGATTCTGCTTATTGACGAATCCACTGAGGTGAAAATGAAAATTGAAATTGACCGAAAAAATCACGAAGTGCACGATATGCATTTTGATTTGAACGCCCATTTTCATAATAGGCCTGAATAACTTTAACGCGTTTCTCGATTGTGTATCTTTCCATGGTTCAAATTGAGTTAGTCTGAAGTTGAGAAATGTCAAAAGAAATGCAGGAAAAAATTGACGTTTAGGTGTGGTTCACATTCAACACAGGGCCTTGAAATGTAACCACCCTTTATATAAATATATATATTTATATAATTTCAATATTCAAGAAAAAGTGGATGGAATTCTAGCATCAGCTATTATCCGATGGACGGATGCGAACTGGTAAAAGGCTATCAATCCTTCAGAACACAATGCTTGGTAGAATTATAGCTGGAAAGATAAACATGGAAAAAACACTAGTGGGTACATGCGGTAAATGTACTGAAGATAAAACACACTATATTATTGACAGATTTTGGAAAATCGACGCTTTGGACGAATCAACAAGCCAAACATTTTCTGCTAACGATCAACAATATGAAACCCTATACACACATTCTACACATAAGTATCACCATCACTAAGAGTAGTATTTGATGCATTTGCGAAAACTTCGAAAGGGTGCACACTTAATGATTTAATGCATACAGACTCAACTGTCCAAAGTGAACTACTTTCTATTTTACTACGGTTTAGAATGCCAAGCTTTGTGTTCACTACAGATGGGGAAAAAATGTACAGACAATTACTTGTCCACCCAGAGGACTGCAAGTATTAAATAATTATATGGCGAGAAAATCCAAGGTTACCACTGCTGTATTTCCAGTTGAGTACTGTAACTTTCGGTACAAGATCTTCACCATATTTAGCCACAAGATGACAAGATGCTTAATTCCACTTACGAAAATGGTGTGCAAATGATCCAAGGTTGCTACAAAATATACCAGCAATTGATCAAGAAGTAAATATTGACTTTAATATAGACAACGATAGCTCGACCAAGACACTTGGCACGACATGGATACCTTGAACTGATGAATTCAGAATTAAGGTAAATTTGTAATCGCATCAGAAAATAACTTAACGAACGGTAACTTCTGACATAGCACGATTATTTGACCCTTTAGGATTACTCAGTCCAACTGCCCAGTAGCAACGGTTAAAATGTTTATACAAGAACTTTAACAACTCAACCAAGATTGGGACGAGTTTCTTCCGGCTGAACTTCACACATAAGTGGCAAAGATTCGCAAGGGGCTACTAGATATAGACAATTTAACCCAAGACCCGAATCAATACAATTACATGCATTTACTGATGCATCGAAACTATGCGTAGCAGTTTTAATTTGAATTTAAAAGATGCTGTTATCTGGTTGTGGACATATTCTGAAATAGTGGTCTCTTGGATAAATGCATCATCAGCATCCTTCCAGACATTCGTTGCAAACAGAGTATATATTATTCAAGATCTGACTGTTCCTGAGCAACGGCGTCTTTGACTTATGATGAACTAGAAACTCTCAAGTATTTAGAGACGATGGCTTGGTGAGATTTGCAGACGTAAAAACAGCCAAGTGAATTTTTAAACGCTCAATTGCAAGACTATTTTCGTTACCTGTTGACACAATTTGCCAGTCAAAACCGATTCAGAAAGAGGTTAACCATTCTACAGAGAATAAACGTTCAAAAAGACAAAAAGCTTACAATGGGAACATCATTATGGACAACCATGATTGTCACACTATTATTGCTCCCCCTTGCATGGGCATCACCAATCAATATAGAAAGTTTCGATTCAAAACCTGGAATATTCTATGAAAGCATTGCAATGGCAAGACTAACCAAGAGCGATTGGAATATAATTATATATTATGATCTTGATCTTGATACTTTAGAAAATGTGTGAAAAACTACCAAAGTTAATTTTAAGTAGATTAAGGAAAATGAAGAAACATCAAAGTTCCACAATCATCAATGCTACAGGAAAAGGTCACTCTTTTGTGATCGAAGTACATTAAGATTAAACCAATATTCAACGGGCCATACTCTTTGTTGCAAACAACAAACGTATATGATAAGAATTGAAGAGCAACAACAACATCGAACTTCTTACAGTAATGAAACCACGATATTACAAAACCCCCGGAAAACCAAATCTGATGCACTTATCACTTACCATACTCTGGCAACCAACAAGCCGCAGATATTCTATCAATAGTTTTCATTTGTATGTAGTATTTAGTAAACAAACACTTATTATGTGAAATTTATGACATTTTTGGACAGATTAGAGTAGGCTGCTGTTTTCAGCTATGTCTAAGAAAGTTCTATCAATATGAAGTACAATGCACTGACATCTTAGCTTACAGTGTAGCACGTAAGAAATAGTATATAAGACTAAAAAATCTTTAATAAATTGCCATTAATCTTTTACAAATTAAATCGGCCAGTCTTTATTTCAGAATTTTCTTTTGTTCAAAACGAACTCAAAGTTTCAAGTGCATAGTGTTTGCATTCATCTTTGAATAAGTTGCATTCTAGGTTCCATGTGCATGTGTATGCATCCTTATTTATTTATAATTTTGGAAGTAATAACCATATAAAGCAATCAAATTTCACTCCAAGTTTAAGAGCTGTGCTGGGTCATCACTGATAGGAGAAAACGGACTAGAATTTAATATAGCTTCAATGCGGTCAATTAAAGTTGAAAATTCTTTAAACGAGAAATTATGGGTAGATGCAACCTTTTCAAATTGAGTCTTAAAACTTTAACACCTGATTCTCATAACTTTGCATTTCGAGGTACACGTTTGGATTTTTTTCTTGAGTTTTCTTTTGTATATCTGCCATCATTGAGCATAAGCTGATTTTTTGCATTTAAGAGAGTAACATGCATAAAATCCAATAGAAGGGTTGAGATACGACTTCAATTATGGAGAATGATAGAATGGCGAACCTTATAACTAAGCGCAAAGTTGGCAAGTTTACCAATAAATATCAATAAATGGGTTTAACGCTAAGATCAAAAATTGAGCCTGAAGGCACTCGGATAAGACACAGTAGATACGAAGATATGAAGCACTATGCGCCCCTTTGGAGCAGAAATAGTGATTCCGTGTAAAATAGGGCACTGCTTTGGCGTAGTTTGGATCCAATCTGGACTATTCCACTATATTCAATTGTCCTGAAGCTCTTTTGTTGAGCATCCTCGCGTTCCTAAGTCAGCTGGGTTATCGCTAGAGCAGAAATGCCTTCAAGGAGAAATAGCTGCTTTGGCGAGAATGAGAAATACTCTGTTTGCTACAATCTTCTTCGAGACGTGTGAGGGTTTTTCCAGCCATGTGAGAACGATGTTTGAGTCTGACCACGAAAATACCTTTGGATGGCCCAGCTGAGTCTGAGTTACCGTATGCTGTAACAATTTGGGAGCAAAACCGCACCACAAAGCTCTAGTCGAGGCAGACTCGCAGTTTTCAAAGGTGCTACCTGAATTTTTGCCAGTAACAAACGAAAAGCAGGTTTACTAGTAGGAGCTTTTGAGACAAGATAAGCCGTGGCACCGTATCCAATCCCCGAGGAATGCGAATATTATCTATTGCCGTCAAACTGCAAGAAAAAAGTTTCATCGAATGAGTGCAAGTATTTTGACAGCTTCATTCCAATTGTAACCTCCAGCCACAGATGCTGCAGTAAAATCTTCGCGAGAACGATAATTGGGGTGAGCTACCCAGCGGGGTCAAACAATGATAAGACATACGACAGTATTTGTCCTTTAGTGACCGACACTGCTGGGTGAAGCAGGAATGGAGTAGTAAAACTTATCACGATGTGCATTCCAATTGAGACCAAATGTTTTGGCAGCTTACGGGGATATTCGTGATCAAATGAGATTGATTTGCGGTTATCTTTTTAGAACAAAACCTGCTCCGCGCATTGCAGGTGTAGTCATCCCCTAAACTATACGCATTAGAGAACACGTCGTCGACATATGTTTCAATACGAAACACAGAGGAAGCCTTCGGATGAGAGAACTCACATTCTTGAGATAGTCGATGAAGTGTTCGAGTTGCTAAATACGGGACACAGTTCACTCCAAAGGTGACTGTCTTGAGTTCATATTTTTTGACCCTCGTTCTAGGGCTGGGTTCAAAGAGAATTCTTTGATACTGACGATCATCGGGAAGTGTAAGAATCTGGTGATTCATATTTATACAGACGCCAGTTTAAAACTACACGAAATAAGTCATTTTGGAGAGTGGACCCTACATTAAGAACATTATTGAGTGAGTTGCCTTTTAGAGAACTTTTTGATGCGTTAGAAACCACCAGGACTTTAGTAATTTTGTGTTAGGGTTTTACTACAGCATGGTCAATATCCATCCAAAAATGGTTACTTGAGCAAAGAGTGAACCCTTCGACAGAAATTAAGTGCCAGGAAGCATAATTTAAGGTAAAATGTCACGTCCAACCACCATATCTACCTGAGCTGGGGTATGAAAATTAGTGTCAGCTCTAAGAGGTTGTTCATTTGAGGAGTTTTGACCGAAACAGATGAAACGGAATTGGTTAATTTAACCAAAACTACTGCTTCGACTGAGATTTGAAAACCCTAATTTTGAGAAGCAAATGCAAAATAGCACGCTTTTAAAGCACGATCGACAAATTTGGCTCCCGATTCTGAGATCTGAATATTCATTTCTGGTAGGTAGTTCTTGCTTTTTCTATATTGCAGGAAAAACGTCTTCTTAGAGCCTAGGTCCATTAAAGCTCTAAGCGTAAAAGTTTCACCCAAGTGAAGAATTTGCACATGGTGGATACATAAATGTATTGAATCACTATTAGAGCTATCCTCCACGCTTATAGGGTCGTTAGTTTCACTATCAACCACTGCTGATTCTGCCTGAGTTATAGTGCCGCCACACGTGAAGTAGATGCTTGGTTGACAAGTTTTCTCTGGGCGCCAAAATGCAATAACGAATGATTTAATGCGGATTGAGGTCTCTGTGATGTGTTTTTGAAATGTGATTTTGTAGTCGGTTTAGCGCCTCGTACTCCTCCTCACTTTAATCATTTTTTTTAAATTTATCCATTTAAGACCACTTTGGCAGTTCTTTACCGTATTCTAAGGATTGCTCCCAATGGGCAAGACTTTACTCGGACAAATTTGTTGAGCCCAAATGTATAAGGATTGGATCTCATGCTTTGATAGATACTTCTTGGGTCGAAAGAACGGCTAAACTATCAGATTATTTAAATTTACGAATTTTATTGAGTGCTTCATATGTTTCTGTATGAGCTTGTGGAATGTTTAAAAAATTGTTAAGCTGAATGTCGACCTTTTTATACCCGCCACACATAGTGTGAAGGGTATATTCAGTTTTTCTGAAAGTTTGTAACGCATTGAAGGAGACGTCATAGACCCCATAAAGTATATATATTCTTGATCAGCTCGACGAGACAAATCGATCTAGCCATGTCCGTCTGTCTGTCCGTCTGTATATTTCTAGGCATCTTTTTCGTTGAAGATATAAAGATATTAAGCTGAAATTTGGAACTTAAGCTTTTCTCGGCAACGACTATTGTGAGTTCGAGAATGAGAGTGCCACGCCCATTTTTAGGTATAGCCCCCATACAAACTTACCGTTTTTTTCCGATTTTTTGTATTAAAATTCTAAATATTTATGAATGTATTCGCTCCCAATTGGGTGAAAACATTTATTTTGTCATCCAGTGTCAAAACCAAGATGCCACGCCCATTTTAAGGTATAGCCCCCATATAAAGTTACCTCCCATTTTCGAATTTTTGTATGAAAATGGTTATTATTTGTGAATGCATTTACTACAAATTGGCTAAAAACACTTCTTATGGCATCCAATGTCAAACCAAATGTGCCATGCCCATTTTTTTGGCATAGGACCTACACAACGTGAGTTGTATCAGATCGTTGACCCCGTCCTATCCCATCTCGAAAGTTCTTCGAAAGCCACTGATGATAACACATTAACAATTTAAAAATACGTGTGACGGGTATATAAGCTTCGGCTCCACCGAAGTTAACGTTTTTCCTTGTTTTTTTATAACGAGCTTCTAACGCCTCCAAAGTTTTTATCGAGTAAATTTTTCACTATTGCAAAGAGTAACATAGAGTAAATCTTTTTACTATAGAGCCTGATGGACCACGGGTTTTATTTTTAGGGTGGTACAGTTACTGCCCTGGGGTGTGAACAGAGTGGATTCGATAAATGGCAAAGAACATTTTTCGAAAGGAAGACCAATTTTTATAGCTTCCCGAAAAAATCTCAGTATCACATGGAGGCACCTGAAAGTGCACTTTCGGCATTGCATCCGGGAACAGTTAAGTGAAGTCAGCCCCAAGATGGTTTTGCAGCTTGAGGCAGTCCGATATGGTTTCTTTCATATGAAATTCTATATGAAATTCATCTCTTATTTACTCTTTCTCTTCAAGAGACAAAGATTCAAGCGTTAAAACATCTGAATATGATAAAATGCACTCCCGCCAAATTTCGTTAAGGTCTGTCCATCTGTGTTCTATTTCACTTCCAGTTTAATCGCCATCAAACCCTTGAAATAATGTGCAGAGAGTGAGAAGAACTTTTATTATACCCGCCACACATAGTGGGGAGGGTATTATCATTTTGTCAGAAAGTTTGTAACGCATTAAAGGAGGCATCGGAGACCCCATAAAGTATATATATTATTGATCAGCACGACGAGACGAGTCGATCTAGCCATGTCCGTCTGTCTGTCTGTCTGTCTGTCCGTCTGTCCGTCTGTCTGTCTGTATGTACGCGTTTCATTCGCTCAGTTTTAAAGATATTGACCTGAAATTCGGAACTTAAGCTTTTCTCAGTCCTAAGCAGTTTAAGTGTTAAAATCAAAGTGCCACGCCCATTTTAAAGTATAGCCCCCATACAAACTTACCGTTTTTTTCGGATTTTTCTATGAAAATAGCTTTTATTTATGAATGTAGTCACTCCAAGTTGGTTAAAAATACTTCTAATGTCATCTAATGTTAAATCCAAGCTGCCACGCCCATTTTTAGCTATAGCCCCCAAACAAAATTACCGCCCATTTTCGAATTTTATATGAAAATAGCTATTAATTATGAATGTAGTCACTCCAAGTTGGGTAAAAATACTTCTAATGTCATCCAATGTCAAATTCAAGCTGCCACGCCCATTTTTAACTATAGCCCCCATACAAATTTACGCCCATTTCCGAATTTTTGTATAAAAATAGCTATTATTTATGAGAATATTCACTCAAATTTGGGTAAAAACACTTCTAATGACATCCAATAACAAAACCAAGGTGCCACGCCCATTTTTAGCCATAGTCCCCATACAAACTTATCGATTATTTTCGAACAAATGTATGAAAAAGTAATTATTTTCGAATATATATTTATAAATGTATTTAAGCCGCTGATGATCACACATAAACTATTCAAAGATTCGTGTGACGGGTATTTAAACTTCGGTTCCACCGAAGTTAACGTTTTTCTTGTTTTGAATTGAATTTAATCGATTAAGCCATTTTTTTTTTTTATTTGGCGAAAGGGAGTTGTTTTGCAAATGATACGCCTTAACAACAGAGAAGTATTTCTAAGTAGAATTTGATTATAAATCAACCGAATCGATAAAAAATTTCAATGCGATTTGCAAAAAAAAAAAATGTTTTGTTTTAATGTTTGATGGTTATTTTATAACACAATGCTAAACCCACTAAGTTTACAAAATTTTAAGAGAACTTAAAAAAAATTTATTTATTCCAAATTTTTTGTGGCGGGTATATGAGCTTCGGTTCCACCGAAGTTAGCGTCTTTCCTTGTTTTTTATACTCAGCACCCAAAAGGTATATAAAGTTTGTGCGAATGTATATAACAGACAGAAGGAGGCTAAATACAAAAGTACATATATTCTTGATCAGCATTGGAAGAGAAGTCGAACTAGCTTTGTCCGCCTGTCCGTCCGTCTGTTCGTTTGTCCGTCTGTCATGCTGTCTGCTGAATGAAAACGTTTATTTCGGAGACTGTAAGAGATAGAGCTTGCATATTTGAAACTTAGACTCTCCTAAGCCGTCAAATGTGCACTTGCAAACAAGTTTTCTCTAGACCCATTTTAAGAGGTACGCCCCATACAATTTTAACCCAAAAATTGTGGGGTTTTGCATAAAAACGTCATTGTTTCTTATTTAAGGAAGTCCTAATTTGATATAAATTATGCCTACGATTGTCCCAATGAAATATTCCAATATGGGTGCGACCAACAAACTTTTGGGTATAGTCCCCATACAAATATACCTTAATTTTTAAGTTTTTATATAAAAATTCAATACATTGAGGTATGGTAGTAAGATAGGTTTTAACTAAAGGTACATAAAGATTGGGTACAGGGTATCATGCAATTGAGCATACTCGACTTCAGCGCTCTTTCTTGTTTTATATTTTAATGTTGTATTTTGCAACTTTTATTGGATGGGATCCTAATAAGTTTTAGTGTACTGCAAGAAAATGCAAAGATGCAACGAATAAAGCAAACACCAATTGCAAAAAATTGAGAGAAAAAATAAAAAAATATGTATGAGTGTATGTATACTACATGTAGTTTGTGTCAAACAATATACGGAAAAATAGTTTGAAAAATTATTTAGATTAATAATTGTAAAAAATATAGTAATATTTTTGTATGGAAATATGTTTGTTAATTTGATTTAGTTTCCCACTGAACCAACGCGAAAGATAAGCGAAAGAAACTATCGAGAAAACACTCGCACTGGCAGTGAAAGTTTCGTTCTCGAACTATCGAGCACGATTAGTTTTCGAGACTTTTACGATATCGTTTGCGAGCCTTTTACGATTTGTAAATAAAAAAAAAAAATATACTTTTAACTATGAATTTTATTCATGTTTTTTTTATCTCTTCTCTCTCTCTTTTTCCAATTATTATAGTTATTTTATTATATTTGTTGTATAATTTTTTGTTAGAACCATTAGATATTATTTGTTTCAATTATAGTCCAGATTTTATTATTTTTGTTCCATATAATTTCTAAATACATTTTATTTTATTAATAAACTTATTAAAATTTCAATTTTCTGCCTTGCCTGGGGTTCGAACATGAAGCCTTCTCTGACTTTGAAGCATTTTCGGTCGCGCGACCTCTTAGCTCACAACGCCAGGCCTTATGTTTAAAGGCGCCCACTGAACCAAAAAGTTCGTAGGAAATATCGCTTACGATACATACGCGAAAGATAAGCGAATAAAATTATGGAGAAAAATCTCTCGCTTGACTCTCGTTTCATACATCATATTCGATAGTTTTGCGACACCTTCGTTTCTCTAATCGCTTTCGAGCTCGAGCGCGATAGTTTTGCGCTTGACGCTCGCTTCATATATCATATTCGAGCTCGAGTGCGATAGTTTTGATAGTCTCGCTTGACGCTCGCTTTATATATCATATTCGAGCTCGAGCTCGTTAGTTTTGCGACACCTTCGCTTCTCTTATTGCTTTCGAGCTTGAGCGCAATTGTTTTGCGATACTCTCGCCAGATGCTCGCTTTTTGGTTCAGTGGGTACCCAGTGAACCAAAAAGCTCGTAAAAGATATCGCAAGTGATACTAACTCGAAAGAAAAGCGAAAGAAACTATCGGAAAAACACACGCAAACGATTCGAAAACGATTCACCCGTCGCTCAGTTTGTGGCAGTAAAAGTTTCGTTTTCGAACTATCGCGCACGATTCGTTTTCCAGACTTTTACGATATCGTTTGCGGCTCACTTTAGAAGTCGTATGCGAGACTCTTATGATGTCGTCTGCGAATCGAATTAGAAGTCGTATAAGAGACTTTTACGACATCGAACTATCGCGCACGATTCGTTTTCGACACTTTTACGATATTGTTTGCAAGCATTTTACGATATCGTTTGCGAGCCTACGACACAAAAAAATGAATTTTATTCACGTTGTTTTTTTTTCGCGGCAAGCACAACCCCATCCTAGGGGCTCTTCTCTCTCTCTCTCTCTCTCTCTCTAATTATTACTTTATTATATTTGTTGTATAATTTTTTGTTATTCATGTTTTTTTTTTTTTGTTTTTTATCTAGTTTCGCGGCAAGCAACAATCCTAGGGGCCTCTCTCTCTCTCTTTCTAATTATAATTATTTTATTATATTTGTTGTATAATATTTTTTGTAAAACCATGAGTAATTATTTGTTTCAAGTTTATAGTGAAAGATTTTATTATTTTTGTAATAGTTTTGTTTTTGTTTATTATAATTATTTCTTGCAGCAGCTTTCATATAATTTATAAATACATTTAATAAATACATTTTATATTTTATTAATTTTACAAACTTATAAAAATTTCAAGTTACTGCCTTGCCCGGGGTTTGAACTCGAAGCTTTCTGCCTTCTGTGACTCTTGAAGCCTTTGCGATCACGCAACCTCTTAACTGAGAACGCCACGCCTTATGTTCACTAGAGTCTGTTAAAATAATATGTATGTTTATTCATTGTTCAGGTGCTGTTGTACAGAAAATAAGCGAGAGAGACATATGCTACAAGAATATTCTTTTTTCTCTTTTCATTGAATTTTAATTTTTGAATTTTATTACCATCTCTACGCTCGCTTCATGTATCATATTCGAGCTCGAGCGCGATACTTTTGCATTAGTTTTGCGATACTATCGCTCAACGCTCGCTTTATATATCATATTCGAGCTCGAACGCGAAAGTTTTGCGACACTTTCGCTTCTTTTATCGTTTTCGAGCTCGAACGCGATAGTTTTGCGATACTCTCGCCAGATGCTCGCTTTTTGGTTCAGTAGGTAGTGATATTTAGTATGTGTTTGTATGTGTATATGTATGTTTTTTTTATGCGTGTGGTTATTATACCCATTCCACATAGTGTAAACGGGTATATTTAATTTGTCGGAAAGTTTGTAACTCACTAAAGAAGACGTTTCATATATAATCTTAATTACAAATTACAAAATTCATATTATAAATTCGAATAAAAAAATATCTTATAAACAAGAAGTGCGTTAACTTTGGTAGATCCGAAGCTGAAATACCCTCCTCACGAAACTTGAATTAGTTCATGTATGAACATCAGCAACGTAAATTATATTCCTCAAAGGGGTTAGGTAGGGACAACTCAAGTTGGTTCTCAAATAAGGCGCATATATGTTATGTAAAATTTAAAGCTAAAAATGCATTTATAACAATAATTTTCTTGAAAAAATAAAATATGGTAGGTGAGTTTGTATGGGGTCTTTTTGTTTATTGGCCCGATGCTTGTCATATAGGTAGTATATTAAAATATATAGAATGACAGAAGAAGTGATTTTATCCAGATTGGAGTGAATCTATCCATAAATAAGAACTATTTTCTTACAAAAACTCAAAAATGGGCGGTATATTTGTATGGGAGCTAAAAATAAGCATGGCATCATGGTTTTGATATTGATATGTGTAGTAAATAAGTTCATAAATAATATCTAGTTTCATACAAAATACCGAAAAAATGGAAAGCTTGTATTGGGGCTATACCTAAAAGTAGGCGTGGCACCTTGGTTCTGATACAAACTACCTAGGACCAAAAAGGTTAAGTTTAAATTTTCAGGTAAAACGCATTGCAACAGACGGATGGACGGACAGACAGACATAGCTTACTCGAATCGTCTCGTCGAGCTGATCAAAAATATATATAGTTTATGCAAAAGTTCTTGACATTGATGAACTCTTGATAAAACATTTGGCAAATATATTACAAGCTATGACAAGTGGTTCTAAATCCACTGCGAGAACTTTGAAAAATATGCCAGCGAATATTTAAATCTTGTTATAGAGCTTTGCACAAGGTATACAATTCCTCCATCTGTACAATCGGTACTATTCCCGATGAGATATCTTTCAGAAGAGAAATCTTGGTGCTAAATCAAAATTGTTTGGAGGTCCAATCGATATCGAATTAATTTTTTGTAATGCGACAATCGTTTATTTCGACAAGAAAAATACGACTGAGTTACAATATCAAATCTTATCTATATTAGTTTACAGCAATTAACAATGAATACAATTAAAAGCTCTTGCTTAGAAAACGCAAAAAGAAACATAATTAATTACAGTAAAGTACACAAATTCCGACCCAACATCCCTGTAATAATGCAACCCATGATCCAACGCTGTGGAGCCATATTGTCTTCGTGGACAATGACCATTGTGCCTTTCTGCAAACTAGGTGACGCTTGCGTCCATTTTACGTGCATTTGTGGCTCATTGATGTAGTCATGTGACCAGCGTCTCCAAAACTGTTCCTTTATTGCACAAACTCGTTGGCCATGGTCTAATTTATTGGGATTCGAATCAATAAATGAGTGTTCCGGTAACGACCGAAGAGCATCACCGATAACCTGTGTAATGACTTCCAAGTCATTTTGATCAGAAGACTGTGGTGTCAAAGGGCGAGAATTTAAAATTGACTCGAAATCTGCGATAACTGTATCTAACATCTCAGACGAAAGGTGAGTATTCATAAGGGCGCGATTCATTAATGTTTGGCACTTGTTAGATCAAAGGAGTGTGGGGGTGCAAACGAGATCGAGTTTAATTTTTGTTGTGCGACAACCGTTTATTTCGATATGTAAATTACGACTGACTTACATTGTATAAATCTTATCTCTAAGAATTAAGCAAAAAGATAAATACAACTTAAAGATCATGTTTACAAAACATAAGAGAATACAACTTAAAGCTCATGTTTACAAAACTTAAGAGAATACAATCAGTTACAGTGAGCTACCAAAATTTGACCCAACATCCCGGCCCCATTGAAAGTACAACTTTCAATCAATTGGTAGAACAGCAAGCTTATGCACCGGTCGACGTATAATGCCCTTACTCGTCTTAACATCAACAACACGTACTCGATCGTCTTTACCGCAAACAACATCAATAACGCGACCCATGATCCATCGCTTCGGGGCCACATTGTCTTCGTGTATAATACCCATTGTACCCTTTTCTAAACTAGGTGATGATCGCGTCCATTTAACGCGCATTTGTAACTCATTGATATATTCTCGCGACCAACGTCTCCAAAACTCAACGCAAACTCGTTGCCAATGGTCCAATTGATTTGCATTTGAATCAATAAATGAGCGTTCCGGCAATGATCGAAGGGCATCGCCGATAATGAAGTGACCTGGCGTAATGACTTCCAAGTCGTTTGGATCGGAAGACTGTGATGTCAAAGGGCGAGAATTCAGAATTGCTTCGACCTCTGTGACGACTGTATTCAACTCTTCAGATGTAAGACGGGTGTCCATCAATGTACGATTCATCAATGTTTTGGCACTCTTAACCGCCGCCTCCCATAGACCTCCAAAATGTGGTGCTCTGGGAGGAATAAAAACAAAATTAATAAATTGACTAGAGCAATAACTTACGATGTGGCGTTGAGTTTCCTCTTTAAAGAAGAACAATTTAAGATCAGCAAGTCTTTTTCGCGCTCCAACAAAATTTGTCGCATTGTCGCAAAATATATGCGAAGGCAAACCTCTTCGTGCTATCATACGCTTTAAGGCTGCCAAAAAGGCGTCAGTTGACAAATCTGACACAACTTCCATGTGCACTGCTTTCACGGCTAAGCATATGAAGACAGCGACATAGCTCTTATAGGGCACCTTCCCTCGAATTCGTAAATATGTATTTACTGGGCCACAGAAATCAACACCACATCTAGCAAATGGTCTGGTTGATGTTAAACGCTCTACTGGAAGCTGACCCCTTAATTGTTGCTGCAATTTAGGCCTATATCGAACGCAATGAATACATTTTGTTGCTACGCGACAAGCCAAATCTCTTGCATTTATAATCCAATAGTTATGTCGAATTAATGCCACTAATGCTCTTGGTCCAGCATGATAATTTTGAAGGTGCAAGTGTTGAACAAAACGATTCACGAAATTCGCTTTGCCAGAGCGCAAAATTGGATGCTTTCGATTTTCGTCTATTTCAGCCATCTCCAATCTGCCTCCAACCTTTAGCAGTTGCCATCCATCAACATATTGTAAAAATGGTGTCAAATATTTAAGTTGACTCATGATGTGACCATCTTTTGATAAAATCTTAATGTCTTCCGCAAAGTATTGCTGCTGCAAATTCCAAATAATGCAATATAGACCCTGTTTCAGTTCAATTGTTGAAAACGATTTAGAGTATGCAAATGATGGTTTCTTCAAATTGAGTACAAAGCGCACCATCCATGCAACTGTTCGAAGTTGGCGTGTATGCAAACTTATATTGTCAATATAAGCAGCGTCTAGCAAGCGGTTACTTATTAATGTTGTTTTAAATATCGAACGTCGTTTTTTCTGGTTTATAACTTCCATGTCTATTTCTTCAAATCTACTCGTAGGCCATGCATGTGAACGACACGATGTCAGCATGCGGTGGTAGTGTTTTCTTAAATATCGGATACTCTGTTTCCCACAAACGTTGAAAGTGTTGCTGAATGTTGTTTTAGCCAATGTAGAACAACTTGTGAGTCCGACCACAAATACGACGAGTTAGGTTTAATTGTGAATATATCCAAAATCTTCCTAAACAATAACGCCAGTAAATGTGCTGCGCACAACTCCAATTTTGGCAGTGATTGTTTTTTGGTAGGAGCAACACGGGATTTTGATGTAATTAACCGTATTGCAGTGTTACCTGCTGAATCCATTGTCTTCACGTAGACACAACACCCATAAGCGCATGGATGCATCACAAAATCCGTGCAGTTGTAAGTCTGCAAACTGATATCTTAAGCAATAACGAGGTATTTCAATTGAAGAAAGTGTTGATAACGATTTTACCAATTCAACCCAAGCATGATGAATCCCTTGTGGAATACATTCATCCCAATTCAGTTTTAAAATCCACAATTCCTGTATTATAAGCTTTGCGATTATAACGATCGGTGAAACTAGGCCAAGAGGATCGAAAAGCGATGATGCAATTGACAAGATTAATCGCTTGGTAACTACATCGAGTGATTGATTAGGCATGAACGAAAAAATGAATATATTACTGCGTAGATCCCATTTAATGCCAAGAGCGCTAGTAATAAAAACATCACTCAGATTCATATCCTTAACGGTGTGGTCGTTTACAAAATTTGAGTGGTTTGAGTGCCACTTTGCCAATTCCAAATTTCCCTTACGAAGAATTTCTGTGACTTCTGTTTTAATCTGAACAAGGTCATCTGCGCCGCACAATAGGTCATCAACGTAAAATGAAGTTTTAATAACTTCAGAACCAACAACTTCCTCAGCATACTGCTCTGCTAAATAGTACAGACTACGTACTGCTAAGTATGTTGCTGCAGCAGTGCCGTATGTTATGGTGTTGAGCTGGTATGTGAGCAAAGGTTTATCTGTCGAATCTCGCCAAAATATATATTGAAATTTGCGATCAATAGGATTTACAAGTACTTGCCTGAACATTTTTACTACATCCGCTGTGATGGCATAACGATGCAGCCGAAACCGAATCAAATGATTGTATAGTTCTTCTTGTAATCTTGGCCCAACCATAAGTATATCGTTGAGTGATTTCTGAGTGGTGGTGGCACACGATGCATCAAACACTACTCGAAGTTTCGTTGACGTGCTGGTTGGCTTAAATACGCAATGATGTGGAATATAGTAGTGCGGTTCATGAAGCTGAGGATGCGAAACAAGACTCCTATGACCGAGTGACATAGACTCTTGCATAAATATGTTGTGTTATGTGCATCTTTAAATTTGGTGAGCGCTCCAAGCGCCGTTCCAACGATAAAAATCTACGATTTGCTATTTCATATGATTGTCCGAGCATTAACGGATCATCCTTAAACGGGAGCCGAACGATAATTCTGCCATTACTATCTAGGCAGACTGTTTTAGTAAATATGTCTTCACACCGTTGTTGTTCTGACGTAAGCACATTTGATGGTTGACATATATTGTCTAGTTTCCATAAATTTTCAGTATTATTATTAATGGACTCCTCTAACGAAAGCATATAGTTTTGTGCACTTAGGTTATGTTGAACACTTTTGTAACGTCCAGAAACTACCCAACCTAGGAGAGTTTTTTGGAGTGTAGGTAGGTTTTCACCCAAGTTAATTTGTCCAACAGCAAGAATATCAAAAAATGTTTCAGTGCCAATCAAAAGATCAATGCGACGGCACTTGAAAAATTTATCATCAGCAAGCGGTGTATTATCAGGCAAATTCCAAGTTGAGGTATCAATTTCGGTGTCAAGCTGGTAGGCAATGTGTGACGTAATGCAGAAATCAAGAGCGAATTGTGATTGGTTTAAGCGTGATTTCACTTGTGTTGATGTGCGATGTTTGATGTCTGTTTGCGAATCTCCAATGCCACGAACTAGAGTATTTTGCCTAAATCTAAGAAGGCGTAGTCTTTGTGCGAACTAATCTGAAATTAAATTCACTTGAGAGCAAGAGTCGAGTAGAGCACGACCTACCTTAAAACAACCAGATGAATCTTGAACTAAAACCATAGCAGTGGCCAAAATTATTTGGTTTGAAGAGTCCTCTATATGTGTGTGTGTATATGTTGAGTTCTCTGGTCTATCAGATGAACGTGACGAATTCAATGAGTTTGAAGTGTTCTGCCAGGGATGCGATGACGACGAAGTATGTTGGTTTTGATGCGATGACGACGAAGTTTGTTGGTTATGATGCGATGACGACGAAGTTTGTTGGTTATGATGCGAAGACGACGACAAGTTAGCTCTCGATTCATTATTGCGATGTAATAAAGAGTGATGGCAGCGCGAACAGCTACGACATCTACTTGATGATGGACAATGTGCCATTTGGTGTCCCTTGTCTAGGCAGTTCAGGCAAAGATTTAACCTTTTCACATTTTCAAAGCGCTGACGAACGCTCATAGCCTTAAACCGACCACAGTTTAATAGCTTGTGTTCAGAACTAGGGCAGAGTACGCAAGTACTGCTTGAGCAGCTGAAAGTATTCTGTTGATGACCTTGGAGACGATTAATACTTGTTTTCTTGTTTGAATGACTTGGATGAATATTCGAACTAGACAGCGAATCCAAATATTGACAATGACGTTTAATTATTTTCACGCAATCTTCCCATTGGGGAAGCTGTTCGTAATTCAGCGATTCCTTCCATTTGTTTTTTGTCTGTGTGTCTACCTTGCTCACTACAACCGAAATTAGCATGGCTTCGGCGATCTGTTTTTCATTTCCCAAAGACAAAGAGAATTATACAATGCAGAGGCATTGTCGACAATACTTCTAAGTTGTGTGCCACTAGGTTTATTCAATGACGGCAAGGTGAACAGCGACGAAATATTTTCAAGAAATACTAATGTTGAGTTGTCGTATCTAGAACTTAAACGTTGTAAAGCCTTTAAATAATTTTCATTGGTTACCTGAAATGCTTTCACGGTTTCCAATGCCGGCCCCTTTAAGCAATTTAACAGATGATTAAATTTCTTTATATTCGATAGACAGCTTTCTTTATCGATGATTTGTTTAAAAGAAGTAATAAAGTTTTTAAATTCAGCATATTTGCCATCAAATGTAGGCAACGATAATCTGGGTAGCTTTGAATTAGGATGACGTGACACAGAAGACAACTCACAGAATGTGCTATTACTAATTTCACATCCCATTTGTTTACGAATACATATTTTTGTAGCGATGTACTTATCCTCGATTTCGCTCCGATGATTGTCCTCTGGATCCAGCTTCTCTATATTAGTTTGAATATTAAGTGCTTGCTTAAAATACGATTCCAAAATTCCACATTGTTCAAAACAAACTCCTCAGTGTGCGGTGCTTTAAAATTTTCAATAAAATATAAATAAAATAAATATTAATTTAATTTAAAATAAAATTATTTTTATTTTCAAATTTTTTTTTGATTTGTTGTACGCGATTTACATAAACTTTTACTGTAGTTTGGTTTTACTTATAATAGGGTGCGCGGCTACCGCTCGTATCAAGTGCGTGTTTGTTTGCGCGCTCCGATTTTCGATGTAATGAGTAATTTCAAAAATAGTAATGCGGACGCACAGGAGTCTGGCGTGCGAAAGTTGTCGTTGAAGACAAATAAGACAGCAAAAACTGTGCCGTATCATACGCGCGCTGTTTCGGAAAAAACAAATGGAGCAGAACTCTATTGCCACCTAAGACGGTATAAAACTACCAACGACTGCATTGGCGAACTTTCGGCGTGCGAATAGCTCTGGCGAATTATATACATTTGGCTCCGCCGTCGATCTGACTTTGGACAGATCATCTCAGGAATGGTTCTGTCAACAGTCAGCAAAAAGGCTTTAACCCAACGAAATACTAAAACCTCGAGCAAAAGAGCTAGAAATAAATCGCCACCGAAATCTGCGAAGAAACTAGCAACAAATCCATTTGGAATCCTCAATGACGATTTGGAAAACAATTTAATGGATGATCCTGGTGTATCCGGTAGTCAACTTGTGAATGACAGCAATGTTGAGTCTCAAGAGCCAAAAGTACCAAAGCCGCCACCTATTTTTGCTGACGGTGTCAAAGATGTAACTGGTCTACGGCGGTCACTAAATTTGGTGAATCCACCTGAAACATACGTGATAAAGACAAGTGGTCCCAGTACTAAAAGGATAATGGCTACTACGATCGATGCTTATCGGAAAATAGTTCATTTTTTTCGAAAGTAATGAAATTCCATTTCATACATACCAGCTGAAGCAGCAGCGTGCCTACCAGGTGGTGATTAGAGGTCTTAGTTCCTCTACCTCCCTGAAGAAATTAAGGATGAGCTCTTTGCTTTGGGTCATAATGTGCGCAATATCCACAACCCGAAAAATCGTCGCAACGGGTCTCCACTGGATCTATTCTTTGTAGAACTTGAACCTAGTGCCAACAACAAGGAAGTGTATGAAATAAAATGCTTCTGTCAACAGATCGTTAAAGTTGAACCACCACGTCGACGTGTGGACATTCCGCAGTGCCATCGATGCCAAGAGTATGGACATACTCAAAAATATTGCAACAAGCAATATAGATGTGTGAATCAATCTCACATTTGTGATAAGGATGCAACATCTCCGGCTAAGTGTGCATTATACGATGAGGAGCATACTGCCAACTACAAGGGTTGTGCAGTCTACAAGCATGTAACAGCAAATCGTAGCCGTAAAGCTCCACAATCTGTCAAAAGAGCTGTAAATGCCCCGCGCTCTTCAATAAATATTGAACAGACCATCCATCAGAGAACGAGTGCATCCCGCTCTTACGCGTATGTGGCAAGCGATTTTCCCGCTCTTCATATACCAACACAAATTTTTTCGCAGAAACATTCAAATCAAAATATGCATAACGAAAAAGGTGACGAGTTAGTTTTCGACACACTATGCAGCAAATTGGATAAGCTTGCTGATTTGCAAATTCGTACTGATGCAACGCTTAACAAACTAATGGATATGCAGGCACAGATGCTGACCATCCTCAGTGCACTTGTATCGAAAAAATTAACACTAATTTGAAGATTGGAGTCTGGAATGCCGATGGTCTCGTGCATCATTCGAACGAACTTGAAACGTTCATTTTAACGCATACAATTAACATCATGCTTATAAGCGAATCGCATATAACATCTAAATCATACTATAAACAATTTGGTTTTGATGTATATCTTGCAAATCACCCAGATGATAGGAGTACTGGTGGAGCTGCTATTTTGATCAAATCGACTATTAAACACTTTCCAATGTACAGCTTGAGCGTGTCATTTTGTCAATGTGTTGGCATCAAAGTGAACACAGATCTTGGTGATATCGTAGTCGCCTCAGTATATTGCCCACCAAACTTTGTATGGAGCTCAAATAATTTCAAAGAAATTTTTGACAAGCTTGGACCAAGATTTATCATTGCTGGAGACTGGAATGCTAAACATCGTTTATGGGGAGCTAGCCGTGCTTGCTCAAGAGGAAACACTTTATTTGATGTCTTGGCAAATTCAAATATGCAGATATTGGCCACTGGTTCTTCTACACACTTTCCATATAGCAACCAATCACCTAGTGCTATTGATTTTGCAGTGTATACCGGTATGTCATCGTCAAGCCTAACTATCACTGGAGTCGTTGAATTAAGCTCGGATCATATCCCATTGATCATTGAGCTTTTTGCGGGTGCACAGTGTTTGCATTCTAAACCAAAGTTATTACCTTCTCATGCAAATATCAATCGGTTCAAACTTAAACTAGAGCAGCTAATTAATCTTAACATAGAGATTAAAAGCGGAGACGACATTGATGTCGCTGTTGAACTGTTTCTTCGCAATATCTACGAAGCTGCTGAATATGCCGTTTGTGAATAACGCCAACCTAACCCAAGGCCACCTCATCAACCAGTTATAACATCTGGGATTCTTGATCTTGTGAGGCTCAAGCGTAGACTGAGGCGACGTTACATGCGAACTCGAAATGATCAGGACAATAGAGAGTGGAAAAGGGTTGCTTCTGAATTGCGAAAGGCGCTGTTAGAAGCCAAAAGCGATTTTTTCGACAATATGCTTCACAATGCTGACCCAGACAAACCTTACGGTTATAACATGTGGAGGTTCACAAGGAAAATAAAAAGACAACCACTGCGGAACACCTCGCTCAGAACGCAAAACGGTGAGTGGTGTCGTTCAATTGAGGAAAAAGCTGAAACATTTGCAGATGATTTGGAAAGTCGTTTCAAACCTTTTGACTTGGCTTCAACTACAGATGTTTGCTCTACACTGGACCAGCTATCTATTCCTTGCTCACATACCGAAAGCATAAGACATGTCACAATAGAAGAAGTTTAAGAACAAATTAAAGCTCTAAAACCGCGGAAAGCTCCAGGCTACGACGGCATCGATAGTAGAACTATCAAGGCTCTACCGGTGCATGGAGTTCTTTTCCTAGTACCTTTGTTCAATGCCATATTGCGATTTGGTCACTTTCCTTCTCAATGGAAATGTGCCATTATAACTATGATACTTAAACCTGGAGAGCCTGAAGGTCAAGTAGTTTCGTACAGACCTATAAGTTTACTACCTATATTCTCTAAAATTTTTGAAAGAATATTTTTTGGCAGAATACTGATTATATTAAACGAACGGAGTATCATTCCTGAGTGCCAGTTTGGATTCAGACACCAACATGGCACACCAAAACAAGTCCACAGAGTTGTGCATCACATTCTAGACGCTTTTGAAGAAAAGCGTTATAGTTCCGCTGTTTTCTTAGATGTGCAGCAGGCATTTGATCGCGTGTGGCATAAAGGTTTGTTGCAAAAGATCAAAACGAACTTACCAACAGCTCATTTTCTCGTCTTAAAATCATTCTTATTCGGCCGCTGCTTCCAGGTAGCAGTAAAGGTGTCTACTCGTCGCTAAGGCCAATATGTGCTCACTGTATACTGCAGACATTCCAAAACCGGTGGGCACTGATATGCTGCTGGCTACGTATGCTAACGATTTTATGGCTAATTCAAGTCGCCCTGTTGAAGCTTCAGAAAACCTTCAAGATTATTTAGACCGTTTTCTCATTTGGGCTAATCGTTGGAACATTAAAATAAGCTCAAAATCTTCTCACTGCACCTTCACGCTGAAAAGAGGCACATGCCCCGCAATCATATTCAACAACGCAAATATACCTCAGGCAAACTTCGTTAAATACTTGGGGATGGTATTGGACAAACGACTTACTTGGAACAAACACATAACAATGATAATCGGTACTTGCCGATCTAAACTGAAAAAACTTAACTGGCTTCTACGTCCATCGAGCAAACTGCGCCTAAGCAATAAGTTGCTCATATATAAAATGGTTATTGCGCCATCATGGAGATATGGACTACAAATATGGGGCACCGCTTCGAAAACACAAATTGAACGTGTACTAACAATGCAAAATAAAACTTTACGCTATATCTGCAATGCGCCGTGGTATGTTCACAACACAGTCATAAGAAAAGACTTAAATGTACCATCAGTCTTTGATGAAATAAATCGACACAGCTCCATGTACAATGATCGCCTACGAGATCACATCAACCCGTTGGCATCAGCTCTCGCTATCAACACATGCAGAAGGCGCCTCAAGAGGTTCCACCCAGATGACTTACCTACTCGGCAGTAGGCTCCTATTCATAATATTTTAAATTAACATAATATTAATATTCCTGTCATACTTTCTTGTTTTTCACTGCATGTGTTTAAAGTTCCTTTAATGGAATGTTTAACGCTAATAAACAAAATTGTCAAAAAAAAAAAAAAAAAAAAACAAAATTCCAAGACGACATTCTAATTCAGCATGTGATATTTTTTTCGAATCCTTTTGAGAGCTTGCTTCAACTATGGTTTTTATGCGTGTAATACTTTTTCGAACACTTGTTCGTTGCTGCTTTAAATCTTCAAGCATCATTTTATGTTAAAAATGATTGAAGCACAACACCACTTGATTATGTTCTGCTATCCAAATGATTTTCACAAGATCTTTCTGATCATCCCACTGGTGATACGCTGCAGCAGATAAGTTAAATATGTATTTTTATTTAACTCAATAGAAAAATAACGTTAAATGTAAGCGAAGCAAGGCGCAAAGCAAGAACGAAACCAAATCCACTCAAGTGACTCAGCAAGGCAATGTAATATTTTATTCTGCAACAACAACAATAGTACAGCAACTGACGAGACAGCAACCTTTATTGCTAGCAACCAATGCACCAACAACAAATGATAACGGCAACCAAATGCGATGATTTAGTTTTTAATATTCCAGCAATAATATTGCAGCAATAATGCAATATTTCAATATTAATTAACTAAACGAAATGAACAAAAAATAAACACGACTTGCACAGCCCCACCATTGGGCGCCAAAAAATGTTAGATCAAAGGAGTGTGGGGGTGTAATCGAGATCGAGTTTAATTTTTGTTGTGCGACAACCGTTTATTTCGATATGTAAATTACGACTGACTTACATTGTGTAAATCTTATCTCTAAGAATTAAGCAAAAGATAAATACAACTTAAAGATCATGTTTACAAAACATAAGAGAATACAACTAAAAGCTCATGTTTACAAAACATAAGAGAATACAATCAATTACAGCAAGCTACCAAAATTTGACCCAACAGCACTTTTAAATGCCGTCTCCCACATACTTCCGAAATGTGGTCTTCTGGGAGGAATAAAAACAAAATTAATAAATTCATTTGTGTAATAACTTCCGATGTTGCGTTGGGTTTCTTCTTTAAATAATGCTTATAACGTGCTCCAACAAAATTTGTTGCATTGTCGCGAAATATGTACGAAGGCAAACTTATTCTTGCTGTCATACGCTTTAAAGCTGCCAAAAAAGACATCAGTTGATAAATCTGACACAACTTCCATGTGCACAGCTTTGTTGGCCAATCATATGAAAACAGTAATATACAAAGCTCTTGTAGGGCACTGTTTAGATTCTAGTATAAATGCATACGTCTAAGCATAAGTGAATTCTTTTAAGAACCGAATTGCCTTCACAAATCAGAGTTTACTCATCTTCTTGACGACAATTGTTAATATCCGCTTCAGACATCGTATGATACGAATGAAGTTCCACATTGTATACAACAAAGCTCGTCGTTGCCTGTGGTATAACTTTGTGACCTCCTTTAATCACTGGCATCGGAATTATTTTGTAGATGTCCGATTGTTGGTTTAAATTCAGTGAAATTTCTGTTTCTACTATTATCATACCATCCTTAACAAACCCTTTTGCTGTCAATAGCTTATTATTTTCTTCGATTGTATCCAGTTGGCGATTAATGTTATCTATCACTGCGATTAATGTTATCTATCACTCCTGAATTTTTGCACAGATATGTTTGGTTTTTCGAGTACAGTCGATGCTTGTTCCAAAATAAAATATGTTCCCATGTCAAAGAAGTATACGAACTGCCAGCTAGACGATACCACCTCCACTTTTCCTATTTTGACCGATTTCTTGCTATCGCACTTTTGAAGTTTTTTGTTTAGCATGCGCTGCCGCTGTTGCACTTTGCAATATCATAAAAATGCAAAGCAGAGTATAGACAATTGATTTGCCGCTCAAACTTTTTGTCTGTTTTGGTTTTTGTATTTCATCGTCTTTTACATCCAGCGGGCATACTTTCTGTATTGGGCGTTTTAAAATTGTGTTCTGTAGTTTTAATGATACTACCCGTACTTGTCCGTCTTTTCCTGGATGTGCTTCTATAACTCTTGCCAACGGCTACTTTGCTGGATGAGTATTTTCGTCTTTTATTATGACAACATTATTTTCCTTTGAATTTTTATCTAGCTATCTTCTCGAATAACCACCTGATGTGGAAGGTCAAACTATGCCCGCAGTTTATTCCTAACTTTTGACATATGACAAAGATTTACGTACTCTTTAATAAATTCTTTATAACTTCCTTTAAGTTTTAAATTTTTTTAAAATTTGTTTTCCATTGATTTCAGTCGGGCCATCGCTTGTTTTTTCGAATCTCCGAGTTTGACATCTTCCTTAAATGGTATTTCAACTATAAAGCGAGCATTGCTATCTTGTTTGACAGTTTTGGAGACACAAATTCTCATCATCATTTTCGTCATCATCATTTTCGTTTTCTTCTATTTCTTCAAGCTCCCAGAATCTTTTAAGATTGGTTACTGCTGTCAACATTTTTTGTTAGGACGTTGTTTAATTATACCCGATAGAATCCAACCAAGTTTTGAAGCTTGCATAACTACTCCATCTATCTTTGTAACTCTATTTCCATGATCCTGCCCAATAGATCTCCACCAACCACCATATCGATTCTGTCGGATTTGTTAAACATTGGATCTGCAAGCGTGATGTTGCTCCATTTCAGAAGATTATACTTAAATGATTGATCTGGTTGCACACCCGTCAGTGATGGTAATACTATAGCGTCTACTTCTTCAGTGAAGTTACTTCTGAATCTTGGTCGAACTTGTATTTTAACTTTGTAGTTAGACTCTCCTTTTTTTAACTTTGTAGTTAGACTCTCCATGCCCGTGTGGTGTGCGGGCTGTCAAGAATACCACCACAGCAGGCTCAGATTGACGTAAGAGTCGTCTAAAGAGACAACCCCTCACGATGAGGTTGGTTTCGCAGGGTGTTGGTCCCTCAACCGGAAAACAACTTAAAACCAATTGATCATACGAACCATGGATAAGACGGCTAGAAGAAACAGAACTACCCCAGGTGGCAGACACACAAGTGAAAATCCACCCGCGGTGAAATCTGCGGCAGGGGCATGCATTCTGGAGGCCCCATCTACCGTTAAATCTGCTACTCACCATAAACAAAACCCGGAAAAGATTTAAGGAACACGATTTAAAAATATGCACCTGGAACGTCCGATCCCTTAACAGGGATGGTGCAACTGAACAACTGATTGACACTCTTGACAGATTTAAGGCTGATATTACAGCCATCCAGAAAATGCGATGGATTGGAAACGGACACCTAGAAAAGCAACCTGCGACATCTACTACCGTAGCCATGAGCGTCAACGTATATTTGGATGTGGTTCCGTGGTTAGTAGGAAACTACGTTGTCTCGTCTCCAAATTTACAGCGCTAGACGAGCGTCTTGCCTCGATATGCATCAAAGCTAAGTTCTTCAACATTAGCTTAATATGTGTACTCGCCCCGACATTGGATAAAGGCGATGCGAAGAAAGATGAATTCTATGAGCGGTTAAAACAACTTTACGAGCGCTGCCCCAAGCATGACATCAAAATTGTCATCGGTGATTTCAACGGCCAAGTCGGGAGAGAAGAAATCTTTCGCCCAACCATCGGACAATTCAGCCTACATAACACCACCAATAACCAATGGAGAAAGGCTAATCGACTTTGCCGCGGGCCGTAACATGGTCATAAGTAGCACCAGATTTCAACACCTTGACATCTACAAAGCAAATTGGCGCGGTGGCCTCCCAGGCGACCGCATCCAAATAGACCACGTGCTGATCGATGCCAGACATGCTACGGTAGAAAAGAACATTGCCTATAAGCGAACCCTGCAATCGGGAGCAACACGAGCTGTTGTTGAGCGTTATCGAGAAAAAACGGAGAGAAGAAAATCGCCTTTTCAAAAGCAAAAAGAAAGACCAAGAAAGGCGTGAGCTGGAGGAAGTTGAGATGATGTGCGACAGAAATGAGGCTCGAAAATTCTATCAACAAAATCAAGCGCTTAACCGAAGGTTATAAGCCCGGAGCATCGCTCTGTAAAGATGCGCATGGAAATGTGGTGACAGATGACCAGGTGTCACTTATGTTATGGAGGAACCACTTCTCCACCTTACTTGGAGGCGAGGACGGGAACAATGCCGCCAGTGGAGAAGATGAATATCTGGTTGATGATGGCATTCCTGTGGAGCCACCAGTCTATAACGAGGTTTCAGGAGCCATAAGAAAGGCTTAAAAATAACAAAGCGGCCGGAGCAGACGAACTTCCCTCACAGTTATTTAAGACCGGCGGCGAAGAGATGATTCGATGTATGCATCAACTCTCATGCAAAATATGGACTGGTGAATCCATGCCCAGTGATTGGAACGTAAGTGTGCTCTGTCCAATCCTTAAGAAAGGAGACCCCGCAATCTGCGCGAACTATCGCGGTATAGGTCTCATCGCGTACAAAATTCTATCTGGTTTACTGTGCAATAGGCTGAAACCGCACGTAGCAAGCACTGTTGGACAATACCACTGCGGTTTTAGACCGAAGAAGTCGACCACCGACTCCATATCCACGCTGAGCCAGATCCTGGAAAAGACCAAGGAGAAGCATATTGACACACACAACCTTTTCGTCGATTTCAAAGCAGCTTTGATTGACTGAACTTGGGATCCCTGCAAAAATTGTTCGGATCTGTATGATGACGCTGACAAAACCTCAAAGCATCGTCAGGGTCGGTAAAAATCTCTCCGACCCATTTGACACCAATAGAGGCTT
This sequence comes from Leucophenga varia, assembly GCA_018903435.1. Classification (NCBI taxonomy): domain Eukaryota; kingdom Metazoa; phylum Arthropoda; class Insecta; order Diptera; family Drosophilidae; genus Leucophenga; species Leucophenga varia. The sequence goes on from JAEIFJ010000851.1 coordinate 43,057, forward strand.
CATACTGGGAGATGCGTTGTCTTGCGACTTCTTCAAGCTCTTGTTGGAATATATACTACTCTCATGCCCGCATGTCGATTTGACGCGCAACATTTTCTTAAAAGAAACTATGCTGCTCGCGTATGTTGATGTCATCAACATAATCGGCAAAAATCCACGTACGGTGAGTTGGGCATTCAACGATATTGAAGAGAATTCCCGCAAGATGGGACTGGCGGTGAACGAAAGTAAGACGAAGTACTTGGTGTCCTCTCGCAAATCAATAACACGACCAAAGGATTCTGTGACTATGGGGAATTTCACCTTCGACGTTGTAGAAAACTTCGTCTACTTGGGCTTTCAAAAAAACAAGACCAATAACACCAGCCTAGAAATTAGACAAAGAATTACTCTGGCTAACCGATGCTACTTTAGTCTCGGTGGGCAAATGAGGAATAGAGGTTTATCCAGTCCTGATGTATGGCGCAGAAACATGGGTCATGTCAGAGGCTGACAAATCGGCATTGTGTATATTTGAGAGAAAAATTCTTCGCAAAATCCTTGGTCCTGTCAGAGTGGACAACGATTACCGTACTCGCATTATTCACGAGCTGTACCAGCTATATGATGACATCGATATAGTCAGGCGCATCAGGTATAAACGATTGCACTGGGCTGGACACGTGCTTCGAATGGATGAAGACGCTTCGGCGAGAACGTTACACGATAAAAACGTGGACGAAATCAGAGGGGCAGGACAGCGGGGAAGACCGCCACTGCGTCTGAAGGATCAGGTTCTGGAGGACGTCCGGAAGATCGGGATCCAGTATTGGTATCGAGTGGCTGTTTAGATTGTAGCAAAATGCGTATATCTTAACATTTACAATTAATGTTTTATAATCTCACTTGGAGAGAACAAACAAGTTTGAGTAGTTGTAAGGTACTTATTTTATTTTTATTTTTCTTCTGCTTATATACTATTACAAATGTACTGTATTTGTGTATTTTAATGTTCTAATCTACTACTGAATGATAATTAGAAGAATTGATACTTCATAGTCCGTCCGGGGTTTGAAATGTTGTTGCTTGCAAAGATCATATAATTTTATGGTATGTGTATGGTATTTAGTAGGTAGTCTATAATAGACAAACAAAGCCGATGCTTAGGTTTAACCCTGCGTTCGGTAATTAGCATGATCGTAAAATTTAATTGAGTGTTTTCCCAAAAATAGAGTCGCTGCGGGATATCTTGTCTATTCTTATCGCGTATTGAATAAGTATAAACAGATAAACCGAATCCGATGTTCATACTTGAACAGCGTGGGTATCAATGCTTGTACGGCATATCGCATGTTAATTGCGATAAGGTATAAGTGATACATGTTTTTAAACAGTGGCAATGAACTATAACATCTGTGTTAAAACTTTTCGTGATGCCCAGGCTGACCAAAAGCTGTAATGACAATATATATATATATATATATATATATATATATATATATGAGCCGTTCAGTGCACACATCGATTAACTCCATAATACAAAAAGTTAAGAAAAACGATGATGAAATGTATATTGTTTTTTAAAATTCCTCTGATAATATGAATTCAAATAAATAATGTGGAATGCATAATTGCAGATATAGCTTTCATTTAACGGTATATACAATTAATAAGAAAGAATAGCCAACAAACTGGTGGAGTTAATCGATTTGGCAACTGAAAAAACTAATAAAATTAAATTTAGTCTTTACATTTTTAAGTTTTTTATTACAGAAAATAATATAATTTTTGTAATTAATTCATAGCAGCTTTATGTTAGCGGGATTATTCTTTGGGATGATTCAGCAATATTATAAACAATGTCTTCTTCATCAGTTGTATGCGAGGATTCATTTCGATTTGTTGACAAGTTATTATAGTAATCGTGTTGAACAGGAGGAATGAATTTTAGCAGGTCCATCATGTCTCTCCATTTTTCCTTTGTCACAATTCTACCTTTAGGGTATAATAAAGGCTGATCTATATTTTTCAAATTTTTCGGTCTACCCCCTAAAGATTTTCTTATATGAATGGCTTGAAATTCTGTATCTGTTTTATAGTCACATTTGAATTGTACGAGATAGGGTTACTTTTCTGTTAATGATAGACTGTTCTAAAGGTTTTGTTGACAAAAAAATCTTGGTGAGTCATTTGGATTAGATGAAATGGCGCTTTCTTTTTTACATGTTTTGATGATATGGTACCAATCATCTGGTGAAAAAATGTTTTGATTTTTTTTCGCACATGACTCAATAATGGCAAAATCTGAGTCTGTTTACATAATACTGAAATAAATTTATGGAGCTGATGGAGAACATATTCAGCGTTACTGAAACGATTTACATTAGAATATGGAGTTAATCGAAATGGCTTCTGAAAAAAATTACTTATTATTCAATTGCCAAAAAAATTTCCCATTTAACGGTGCTATTCTTTATTATTCAGGAAATTTATTAAAAATATAAAAAGTTATGACTATTCCAAGGGCTTTGACACTTAAATTTAAGATTTTTCAAAAAGTGGAGTTAATCGATGTGTGCACTGAACGGCTCATATATATATAAGTATATGTATCTACCTTTCTCACTACAACCGATATAAGCATAGCTTGGGCGATTTGTTTCTCATCTCCCAAAAGTGAGAATGCAGAAGCATTGTTGACGAGACTTTCAAGTTGTGAACCATTTGGATTGCTCAAATATTTTCAAGGAGTATTATGTTGAGTTGTCATACCTGGAACTTAAGCGTTATAGAGCTTACGAATAAATCTCATTGGTAATTTGAAATGCTTTCACAGTTTCCAATGCAGGCCCCTATAGGCAATTCAACATTCGATAGAAAACTCTACTTATCAATAATTTGTTTAAACGAAGTAATAAAATTTTTATATTCAGCATAGATAGTCTGGGCAGTTTTAAGCTTGAATGATGCGAAGTTGAAGAAGAGTCACAGACGGAGCTACTATTAAGTTCACTTCCCATTTGAGCACGAATAGTCTTCTGGATCAAGCTTTTCTATATTCGTGTGAATACAAAGTGCCTGCTTAAAATACGATTCTAAAATTTCAAGATGGTCTTTCAACTCAGCATGGGTTCGAATCTTTTTGGAAGCTAATATCAACTACGGCTATTATGCTTTTACGTACGCTTGCTTGTTGCTTGAAATCTTCGAGTGTCATTTTTATAATAAGTATGTATGACTAAAGAACAACAATTGATATAAAAAAATGACAATGTATAATATCAAATTTAGAAGTTGGCTGAATTATGTTTAATATAGGTTAATATGAAATAAATTTAGAATTTTTTTAGTCACGGCACCTGTAATGCGTTCCAGGTTTAGTTAAATATGTATATATATTTAACTCAATTTAAAAAAATGTTAGGTGTAAGCGAAGTACGAGGCGAAGTAAAGCAAGCAAGCAAGAAACGAAACCAAATCCACTCAGAACAGTTATTTTCCAGAATCGACCGAACAGCTACCGTTATTTATCTGCAGCCAATGCACCAACAACAATTGAGAAAGAATATCCAAAAGCAATGATAATGGTTTTAAATATTCAATTGGAATTATGCGACGAAATAATTATTATAATAGCGAACGAACGAAACTAAACAAAACTAAACAAGGAAAACGTTATCTTCGGTGGAACCGAAGCTTAAATACGCGATACATCTTGGTCTACTTTATTTTAGATCACCAGTGGCTTAGGTAAAATTAGATAAGGAATGTCTTGGAGTCAATAGTCCGATACAACCAAAGTTTAGACACAATAACGGGCTCAAATTTTAACCTAAGTAAAGAATAATAAACATTTTCTTAAAAAAAAATTAGAAAATAGGTTGTGACTTTGTTTGAGGGCTATATGTTATAGTAGGTTGATCCTTATAAAATCAGTATAGTAAAGAAAGGATGATATTTGAAGTGTTTTCCGAATTTAAAGTGAATACATTCATAAATAATTACAATTTTCACAAAAAAATTTGACATTGGATGACATTAGAAGAATTTTTACCCAATTTTGAGTGAATATATTCATGAACAATAGCTTTTATAACACAAAAATTGCAAAATGGGCGAAAAGTTTTATTGGGGGCTATACCTAAAAATGGGCGTGGCACCTTGACTTTGACATTGGATGATATAAGACGTGATTTTACTCTATTTGGAGTAATTACATTCATAAATTTCATACAAAAAATCTAAAAAAAACGTTAAGTTTGTATGGGAGCTATACCCTAAAATGGGCGTGGCACTTTCATTTTCATACTTGATTTAGTCGTTGAAGAGAAAAGCTTAAGTTCCAAATTTTAGCTTAATACCTTAAAAACTGATCGAATGAATTGCGAAGAAACAAACTGACGGACAGACAGAAAGACGGACATGGCTAGATCGATTCGTCTCATCGAGCTGATCAAGAATATATGAGCCGTTCAGTGCACACATCGATTAACTCCACTTTTTGAAGAATCTTAAATTTAAGTGTCAAAGCCCTTGGAATAGTCATAACTTTTTATATTTTTAATAAATTTCCTGAATAATAAAGAATAGCACCGTTAAATGGGAAATTTTTTGGCAATTGAATAATAAGTAATTTTTCAGAAGCCATTTCGATTAACTCCATATTCTAATGTAAATCGTTTCAGTAACGCTGTATATGAGCCGTTCAGTGCACACATCGATTAACTCCACTTTTTGAAGAATCTTAAATTTAAGTGTCAAAGCCCTTGGAATAGTCATAACTTTTTATATTTTTAATAAATTTCCTGAATAATAAAGATTAGCACCGTTAAATGGGAAATTTTTTTTGGCAATTGAATAATAAGTAATTTTTTTCAGAAGCCATTTCGATTAACTCCATATTCTAATGTAAATCGTTTCAGTAACGCTGTATATGTTCTCCATCAACTCCATAAATTTATAAATTGAAAAGGAAACTCACTTAGAAGAGGCTGAACGAACTCGCAGTCAAATGGCTGCCGATCGAATGGCAACATCGGAAAAATTGTTCGTTTTTTCTTTTGACTTAGAAAAAGCTTTAGCCTTTCCCAAGTTGACCACATCCGCGTAGCTTATTATAAGCGAAATTTATATGTTTATAATATTGGATGTCATGAATACAATAAAAATATAAGCCACATTTTTGTTTGGGCAGAAACTGAAGGATCTGGTGGATCTCAAGAAATTTCATCTTGTCTAATAAAAAACTTAAAAATGTAAAGACTAAATTTAATTTTATTCCTTTTTTCAGTTGCCAAATCGATTACTACTCCACCAGTTTGTTGGCTATTCTTTCTTATTAATTGTATATACCGTTAAATGAAAGCTATATCTGCAAATTTCAGACTGCAATTATGCATTCCACATTATTTATTTGAATTCATATATACTTTATGGGGTCTATGACATCTCCTTCAATGCGTTACAAACTTTCAGACAAACTGAATATACCCTTCACACTATGTGTGGCGGGTATAAAAAACGACTTGCACAGCTCAACGTTGGGCACCAAAAAGTTAGATCAAAGATGTTTGGGGGTGCAATCAAGACCGAATTTAATTTTTGTTATGCGACAACCGTTTATTTGGACAAGTAAAATACGACTGACTTACAATATTAAATCTTATCTATATTAGTTTATAGCAATAAACAATGAATACAATTAAAATCTCATGTTTAAAAAATGAAAAGAGAATAATAATTAATTACAGTTAACTACATGAATTCTGACCCAGCCCTGTGAATAAAGTATTTAGTCCTGCAAGGGCCTACAACAGTCGCAAATGTTCATGTGAAGCTAATAACGAGGACATAATTCATCACTTGCTCATACCTCCAGATCATCCAATCAGTAAATTGAGGTTGATGGAACACAAACAACTTCTGAAACTTTCAACAGTAGCCCAAAGTTAGTTTAAAATATTGCGTTATTTTAATAAATTAAAAAAAAAAAAAACATTAAAAATAAACATTGAAAAACGACAACTTCAGTTGGCCCGAAGCTTATATACCTATCCCACACCATTTAACGTGGTTTTTTCTAGATAGATCTTCGTGTTCATCATTTGTATTAAAATTTAACTTAAAATACTAAACATATTAAAAATGATCTTAAAAATTTTGAAATTTGTGGATCCATCACCACTATCTTTATACTCTATTCTTTATACCACATTTGAAGTCATTAGCTCCATTAATAACTTTTTTTCGTATAAGAACTGGAAAATGTGTTGCATGTTTTTAAGGGGGATAAAGAAAGTACACAGGACCTAGGACAGCTTAAGATAAGCCCAATATCTTTAAAGCAAACATACGGACGGCCAGACAGACGGGCATAGCTGAATCGATTCGTCTCATCGAGGTGATCAAGAATATATATATTTTATAGGATTTATAATTCCTCCTTCAATGCGTTAAAAACTTTCCGAAAAAAATTAATATACCTATTTCTCACTATGTGTGACAGGTATTAAAAAATGTAAAAAAAATTATAAATTAAAAAAAAAAAAAACCTTTTATAGCTGGATCTATGACGGGTTGAAGGGCTTAGACATTATTGAGTCATTTTATGTACACAGTATAATAAAATTCAGTCAATAATTTTAATTTTCCAAAAAGTTCTAGTTATACCGTATACCCAAAAGGTAAAAGTTTGTATTAAGTATGTACGAATGTATGTAACAGACAGAAGTAGGGTAGATAGACATTATATGAAAAAGGAGTCGAACCAGCTATGTCTGTCTGTCCGTCCGTCATGCTGTCTGCCGTATGAAAGCGATTATCTCTAAGACTATAAGACATAGCGACACCAAAATTTGAAACTTAGAATCTCCTAAACCGTCAAAGTGCACTAGCCGCATTTCGAATGAAATCCCCATAAAAATTTACCCCAAAATTGTGGGTTTTTGCATAAAAACTTCATTGTTTCTTATTGTAGGAAGTATAAATATATTATTAATTATGCCTGCGATAGTCCCAATACATTATTCCAATATGTTAAGGAACAACAAAATTTTAGGTATAGCCCCCATACAATTATACCTAATTTTTTAGGTTTTTGTATGAAAATCCAATACAAAAAGGTATGGTACTAAGATAGGACTTAATTTAAGGTACATAATGATTGAGTACAGGGTATCTTGCAGTCAAACATACTCGACTTCAGCGTTCTTTCTTGTTTTTAAGTACCCCCAGATTTCTAAAATAAAAATTAAGCAAGTTTGGAATACCTCCTTGCCAAGGAGTCAGTTCATTCCCCACTAGAGGCATTAGGCGGCTTAAATGACACAAACCGCAGAGAAGTGAGTGGTGCAGGAATCAAATAGGTTTGTTACAAGAGGAGGCAATAATCAAAGCGATTAGCCATAGAGTGGTAACTCACACATCATAAATGGGTAGCAAGCGTGCCAATAAAACTCTAGCTCCTCCTGAGTGAGGAAACAAGAGAAGCAAGAAGGACAGCGGAGCAAACGTAGAAGCAGATGATGGTCCATCTACGTCAGCAGCAGCCATGGCACGGTTGAACAGTAGGGACTCAACGCAGACCAAAGCGAAAATTAATACTATACCTGGTATCTCCTGGTAGCTATGCAGCCGCACTATAGACCACAATAGAAGCAGTGCTGCCGAGCGATCACCCATAGCGATTACCCATTAAACCACGGGGTGGCTTCAGAGTCACGTCTCGACTGTGAAAGGATGGAAAGGTCCCAACCTCACAAATTTGGTTGGCGACGCCATACCTCCATCGGAGATCATCCATGAGTTTCGCCCAAGAATCACCAGCTGGACGACTGAAGTGCTGCTTGACCTTATGGAATCGCAAAACGAAGGTCTGAACACCCAAGCTTAGCAGGTGGTTTCCTGCCGTTACGAAGGCGACGGCCACCTTGTGGATGCTGGGATAGACGAGGAGACAAAAGACAACATCGTCAAAAGCGATTATGAAATCCGGTTCCGGTATGGCTTCATACCGATTCATATAAAACGAAAAAGAAAGACGCAGTAGAAATTGCATTAAAAATGCTGAGGACACCTCAAAAGCGACAGAAACAGAAGACCATGCCGATCCTGCCAACCAAGTGATGGATGAACGTCCATTGACTTCGATGTCACAGCGCTTAAACTTCCAAGTAGAGCCCATCCTTGGAGAGGTTAGACGAGCCGTTTAACCGTTAACCCCGCAAGAACTTTAAGAGGCAGATGAGCTCCTGCGCGATCGGCATAGAGCCCTTGTTCCGAAGGAGTACGAACAAGGAGGAGAAGTAATAGTCCGTCTCATCACATCAGCATTTGGCTAGTGAATGTCCATCATGCCAAAGCCGCGGTGCTGGGTAGAGCAATCATTTCAAAGCACCTTAGATTAGTGCTGATTCAGGAGCCCTGGAGCTATGAGAGTACGGTAAAACGCATTAACACGTAGAAAATATATTTAATATACTATTCATTCAGAATTCCTAACCCAGGACTGTGTGCCAATAAGCAAGAGGTCATTGGTTAAGCCAATGCAGGTGAAAGCACATCATCGCCCGAAGAAGTCGAGAAGCTGGTGAGTATGTGCAATAGACGAGGTATACCCTTTGTCGAAGTCTGGGAAAGCACAGACTTGAATGCAAGAGTTATAGAAGACGTATTAAATGTAACATACTAGTATCTCCATAGATTATAAAATCTGTAACTGTTATGTATCCCAAGAACCATCCATGTCAGATCACAAAATGATAAGATTTGTCATTACAAATCCCAGGAGAATCAAAAAGCGATTTGATTGTCTCTTCTGCTCGAATATACAGAGCAATGGCCAACACTCTGGCAGAGGCACACATCTCCCTTCGAAGAGAAGATATCTCCTATACTAAAAATGAGGAGCAACGTGTTAGACTGTTCCTAGACTGCTCCCAGGAGCAGTAGACTCCATAATGATGACTGAAAATAGATTTAGGCGATCTAGTAGGGAAACAGTACTACTAGCTAGACTGGTGATAACTACGGAGAAAATTACCGGGTATAGATGGGATATACCCTGCACTAATGCGAAAAGGTGCAGAGGAACTAATTCCTACAATGCAAAAAGTCCTAGAAGCATCTAAGCCATGAGATGCATCCCAACAAAATGGATGAGGACGAGGAAAGTCTATCTAAAGAAGGGAAAAAGAGTTCTACACTCCGTAAAGCTTTCAGACCTATCAGTTTAACTTCGTTTTTACCGAAAGCTATGGAAAGGATGGTAGATATGTATATAAGAGAGACAGTTCTCACTAGAAGTCCGCTAAACATGGATCAAATATTTTAATGTCATGCTTGAGGCAGCGGTCATAGAGGCTTTCTGAGCGCTCATAGAATTTATCTTTTTCCATCTCTTCTTTAACATTTGTCGGGGCATGTACACATATAAGGCTAATGTTGAAAAACTTAGATCTGATGCATATTGTGGCGAGACGTTCTCTACAGCTGTAAACGCGTAATTCGTACTGAAGTAGATATTACTGGTTGCTAAATTTATGCAACCGAGTCCAGTCCATCGCATTGCATGGATATTAGTTGTTCAGAATGGTAATGAGTTCGTCTATTGCTCCAACCCTGTTGAGGGTTCGGAAGTTCCAGATGCATATCCGTACATCGTGATCCTTATACCGTTTTCGTGGGTCGTCAATTTATTTGCTCTAACGGAAGTTGGGGCCTTTAAAATACATTCCTCTGTCGTGGGTCCACGGGTTGATTTACATCTCTGCGTCTGCTGTCTGGAGTACATCTTTTTGGACTAGCCATCTTAGCATTTGGTTCACATTGTCTTGTGTGTGCTTTACGTTATTATTTTTGTTGTACGTCGTTGGTAACCAACTTCGGACCAACTTCACCTCGGTCTTTGCACGGTATTACGTCAAGCTAAGCCTGCTGTGGTACTATTTTTGACCGCAAACTACACGGCCTCCTGTGGGTGTCAGGATTAATACTACATTTAATTGCCTCGCCTGATTCTCGCCTCAAACGAGTATGGTTGTAGCTCAAGGACCCATCTTGAAATTCGACACAAGGGGCTCCCAACCGAGTTGAGCCACTTTAATGCCAAATGGTTTCTAAGTTCATCCGCATCTTTTGCACTTCCCCTACGATAGCCAGTATTAGTTTAAATCTTACTTACTCTTACTTACTCTTAAGCTTGCTGTTGTTTACCTCCAAAGTGAGCATAAGACGAATGCATGGACGTGCCGTCTAATTTTAACTAGAAACTGTAATGGTCGGATTACGAATTGTTCAACTGGAGTCCAATATTTGCAATCTCAAATATTGAAGTCTTATATTAGATGCTCCATCTAGGCACACGGCAGAATGATCCATTGGAAAATGTGTTGAAAAAAAAAAACAAGCATAACGCCAAATATTTTGTTTGAATGTACTAATTCACAATCGGATGAAGTCTTGTTGTTGAGTAATTTTAATTTGCAGCTAAACCATTGAAAACATTGTCTGGTGATTTTTACATATATATTCATTATTTGCTATTATGTGAACGTTTTTGAAATCAGTCATAGTTAATCCAACAAACTAATCTTTATGATCATTGACAGCCACAATTGGCATGTTTATGTTAATCGTTGTCATTCCTGCACCTTTCATGATAGGTATGTATACCTCAAAGGACTCGGCTAATATTAGTAGAAGTGCTACCATTAATAAAACACGTTTTCCAACTATAGTTCCTAAGGCCTTCATTAATTTGTAGAGCTCGAGCATATTGGTTTTGTGGGAATTGTTTGCCCATGTTGTAAATGATACTTTATTTGGTATAATTGCTCTTGAAGTTGTCGTGGAGAAATATCGCACATCAGTCAAAACTTTCATGATTTCAGATTTTATTCTTTGCAAGTTCGCTTTCATTAACGTAAGCTATGTTGAAAGCTTCACATACAATTGAAATAATTGAAAAAGGTGTTTCTCAATGGTCATCTAATTTATAGTGAGTTCATTTCGCCTTATCACATTTATGGTAGAATTAATCATTGATGTTTGATTTTTTAGTAATGCCAGTAAATAATGCTCATTGGTTTTTACTGTTCCGATTGCGTCAATCATCTCCCTTGTATATGAAGAATCCAATACACTAAATACACTGCTGCCAATATTTCTAACTATGTCTACGAGTTCTGGTTGACTTCAGTAAATCATTTTCAAATTGTAATTACCATATCGACAGCTTTGGGGCCAAGAACAACAACAATATTCTCATCAACTGCCTCGATCACTTCACCTAAATCTAAGTAGTCACGCCAATTCAAAAATCACCTCATATTGATGTACAGTACGTTAACAACAATAACAATGTACCTTCGATTTTTTCATTTGTTTTACAAGAAAACATTACTTCGCCGAAGACAAACAATGGAAAGCACACACACACACAAACACAACAAAAGCAAAACAATAACAAGAAACAAAGGAACAAAACACAATCAACATTGAAAATTATTGGATTAGTGAACCAAACACATCAAACCTCTTCGAACTTTTAGCAGATGACAAGTCTGACGACCATTCCTGTAGCTCTGGACTTAATCATTTTAGCCACTATTATATTCAAGCTACCATTATTCGTGTGCAAGATAAAAATGGGCCCCTAGCAATTTCAGCATTGTACAGTCCGCCTAGGCACAATGTCTCATCAGCTCAATACAGCACATACTTTAAATCTTAAGTGCCAAGATTTATTACTGCTGGTGATTTTAATGCAAAACACATAGCCTGGGGCTCAAGGCTTACGAATAAAAAAAGGTAAAACACTCCTCGAAACAATTAATACCAATAATGCCATATATATTTCAACAGGCAAGGCTTCCTACTGGCCAACAGACCCGCTTAAAGTGCCAGATCTTATTGATTTCTGTGTTATTAAAAAATTTAACCATTAATAACTTTTCTATACAGTCACGCTTTGAGTTATCTTCAGATCACTCACCAGTTCAACTCGATTACATCGAAACGCTTGCCACAAACAAGCCGACGCCCAGCTTCTATAACCCAAAAACAGATTGGCAAACGTACAAAGAACTCCTTAACATATACTTACGTTTGGACATTACACTAAAATCTGCAAATGAAATAGAGAGCTGATGTCGTAGATGAAGCGGCAATTAACTCTACCCCGCATTTAATTCAAATTAATACTAAAAACTTGTTTACACCTGCTTCAATTCTAAATCGAATAGAGAATAAACGAAGAATTAGGAAAATCTGACAAACTACTAGATGTCCCGAAGATAAAAAGAGACTTCATCAGGCAAAAGGTATCTAAAAGTAAAGCTAAATCAGAATAAAAATAAATATATATAGAAAACTAGCAAGTATCCGCGGCTCTGCTTGCGTTTTTTTTTTCTTCTCTTTGGTGGCTAAATATAAATTGTTAAAAAAATGTGGGTTCAAATTTTGGAAATCCCATAAACACGACTAACTATCATTCAAATACGCCCAGTTTCAAGTCTCTACGTTTATTCAATCCAAATGTATGACTTTTTTTTTCAAGGCTCTCATTAGGCCCCGGGTAAAAAATTTCTAAAATCACGTCTAAGTGCTCACCTGTAATAAAAATAAAAGAAATTGGTCAAAAAATCTATATTGGGTCCACATATGGGTCCCAGGTCCAAATTCCGGAAATCCCTTTAACACCTTGAACGATAAAAATGTTTTTAACCATCTTTCAAATCAGCCCTGTTTCAAGTCTCTACGTCTATTCACTCCAAAGATATGGCTTTTACGGTTTCAAGGCCCCCATTAGGCCGCGGGTCAAAATTTCCAAAATCCCGTCTAAGTGCTCACCTGTAAGAAAAAAAAATTGGTCAAAAAATCTATATTGGGTCCACATATGGGTCGCAGGTCCCAATTCCGGAAATTCCTTGAACACCTTGAACGCTAATAATGTTTTTTAATCATCTTTCAATTGAGCCCAGTTTAAAGTCTCTACGTCTATTCAATCCAAAGATATGGCTTTTTCCTGTTTCAAGGCCCCATTAGGCCCCGGGGCAAAATTTTCTAAAATCCCGTCTAAGTGCTCACCTGTAATAAAAAATAAAAAAAAAAATTGGTCAAAAAAAAATCTATTTTGGGTTTACAGGTCCCAGGGTCCCAGGTCCAAATTTCGGGAACACTGTCGAACGGGATAAAAAGTATCCTATGTCCGTCTCCTGGCTCTAAGCTACCTCCCTACCAATTTTCAGCCAAATCTGTTCTGCCATTCTTGAGTTATAAGTGGTGTAACTAACACGACTTTCTTTTATATAGATAGATTATCTTACTAATTTAAGCCCAACCATAGACACAAATTTTTCCCTATGGAAGGCGTCTAAAAAGCTCAGAAAATGGACAACCTTTACCGCACCATAATGGAAACCAGATGGTACTTGGGCTAAAACAGAACGCGAACTTGCTGAGTTATACAAAAATTTCTTTACAAATGACACACAAATCTGTTATAATAATCCAGAAACTTCTTCAAGCAACTCACAAAATATCAAAATTCGAGATGTAATTACTAAGGAAGTTAAAAATATTATCGAAAATATTATGGCTAACAAGTCAGCTGGCTATGACATGATAACTGGAAAATTGCTTTAAGAACTTCCTATAAATGCTATTTATTATCTGCGGAATATGTTTAACGCAATAATAAGATACAAATATTTTCTCAAGACGTGGAAGGTAGCAGAGGTCATAGCTATTCCAAAACCTAGTAAAGATGCCACAAGTGCAGCGTCTTACCGTCCGATAAGCCTTCTTCCAATATTATCAAAACGTTTTGAAACAAAACTTCCTCGAAAATAGTTACATTATACCTGATCATCAGTTTATCTTTCGGAAACATCACTCAACCATTAAAAAATCCATAGAGTAGTTATTAAAATTTCTACAGATCTAAAGATAGAAAGTATTGTATTGGAATATTTCTTGATGCTGAGAAAGCATTCGACAAGGTATGGCACATTGGTCTATTGTTTAAGTTAAAAAAGCTACTTCCACTAGATTTTTACCATATGCTAAAAAGTTACATATCTGATCGACACTTCTATGTAAAAGTTACTCTACAATAAGGCCAATTAAAGCAGGTATACCTCAAGGTAGCGTTTTTTCTACACAAGACTAACCTTTCCCAATAGAACCTTTTTCTATGATAGGAACTTTCACAGATGACATAATTCTTCTTTATTCTCATAAAGACTTAGCTACAGCATCTTTTAAGATTCAAAACATATTTGAAAACACCAAAAAAATGGTTTGATAAATGGGCCCTAAATATTAACAAAAAAAAAATTACACAAGTTATCTTTACAACCAATTCCTTGAAAGATAAATAATGTTGACATACCTATTAATAAATCGTAAAAATACTTGGGAATTCACCTACACAATAAACTGACTTCGAAATTACACATAGTAAAAAAACTAAATCAAAATTAAAAACAAGGAAAAACGTTAACTTCGGCGTAACCGAAGCTCATATACCCGCCACACGAATTTTGGAATAGTTTATTTAATATTATCAGTGGCTAAGGTAAAATTTGGAGAAGGGGTGGGTGTGAGTCAATAGTCCATTATAATCAAAGTTGAGACACAATAATATGGTCAAATTTTAGGCTAAAGACAGATAAACAAATATTTTCTTAAAAAAAATCAGTAAATGGGGCAAGTTAGTATGGGGGGGCTATATGTTTTAGTGGGCCGATCCTTATAATATAAGTGGTGTGCAAATAGGATGATATTAGATATGTTTTACCCTATATGGTGTGAATAAACTCATATAGATTACCTATTTTCATAAAAAAATTCAAAATGGGCGTTAAGTTTGTATGGGGGCTATACTTAATAATGGGCGTGGTACCTTGGTTTTGATATTGGATGACATAAGAAGTGTTTTCACCCAAATTTTGAAGTAAATACAGCCAAAAATAATGAATATTTTCATAAAAAAATTCGAAAATGGGCGGTAAGTTTGTAAGGGGGCTATACCTTAAAATGGGCATGGCATCTTGGTTTTGACACTGGATGACAAAAGAAATGTTTTTACCCAATTGGGAGAGAATACATTCATAAATAAATAGTATTTTTATACAAAAAATCGAAAAAAAACGGTAAGTTTGTATGGGGGCTACACCTAAAAATGGGCGTGGCACTCTCATTCTCGAACTTAACATAGTCGTTGCCGAGAAAAGCTTTAGTTCCGAATTTCAGCTTAATTTCTTTATATATTCAACGAAAAAGATGCTTAGAAATATACAGACGGACATGGCTAGATCGAATCGTCTCGTCGAGCTGATCAACAATATATATACTTTATGGGTCTACGACGTCTCCTTCAAAGCGTTACAAACTTTCAGACAAACTGAATATACCCTTCACACTATGTGTGGCGGGTATAAAAAATATCGTCAACTGAGCTGGCTTATGAACAAAAAATCGAAGCTCTCTTTGTGCAATAAACTTCTATTGTATAAGAGCATCATAAAACCAATTTGCACAAACGGCCTTCAAGTTTGGGGTACATCTAAAACATCAAGCATCAATATACGCTAACAGCAGCAGTCAAAAATACTTCGACAAATTACAAGAGCGGAATGGTATATTTCTAACGCAGATATACACAGAGATCTTACAATTCACACCGTTAAAGAAGAAATAGTAGCAGTTAGTAGAAGTTACCACACCAGAATTCTGTCATATTCAAACAACGAGATGAGTAACTTACCCATATTTGAGCTAACTACAAGACGATGTCTAAAAGGATCCGACCAGCTGACTTACCGCACTATCAATAAACGCATATTTATTTAATAAAGAAATTGTTATTCACGATAACTTCTTCATAGATCTCATTTTGATATTATTTATAATTTAAAGAAATTATTCTCTTCAATTAATTTTATTCCTTTATCGATATTATAAGATGTACAAAATGTTGTTGTAGACAGATGTATAAATTAATTCATAAAAAAAAAAGTTTTTGATTCTTTTTATATATGTTGAAAACTTTGAGCCATCACGTTAAAAGCAACAGTTTTCCGTAGATCAGAGCAAATTTGACCAATCCACTGTGGGCCAGACGGTTAGTAAAAGTGGCCAAAATTCGACTTTAGAATTTTAAATTTTCATGCTAATAGTTCAAATATATATTAGTTAAGGTAGCTTTCAGTAAAATATTATAGCATTTACTTGACTATTAAGGCTACAATTTGATGTTGATTAGAAAATTGTTTGTCAAATTTGTCAGATCGGTGTAAACTAAAATTTAAATATTCTTCAATAAAATAACACATATTTTATTTCTATCTTTTGTTTCAATTCAACAAGGTGTAGAGCAGTAGTAAATAGTAAAGAAAGGATTAAAATTAGTGTTGATTTAAAAAAAAATTCATATTTTATTGAGTCAAACGTCAAATTCCGTGATATATACTTGCTGTCGTTCGTTTGTACTCCAATGTACCACCTCATAAAACAAAAACTAAACATGGAATCTCTTCTCTATTAAATGTACTTTAAGATAAACTTGCACATTTTTGCACATTTTCAACAATTTATGCGTACTACTTAATTTAATATAATTAATGCTGTAGTGTGTAGCCCCACGTTGGGCGCCAATTATAACGTCTGGCCCCACGTTGGGCGCCAATTTTTATATTATATTTATTTGTATATTTAAGAGTAAAACGTAAAAACTTAAAATAAAAGAAAGAACAATAAGATATAATATTAGGGGGGTTATTAAATATACTTGGGATGCCCATCAGGAGTGAACGCACCGGCGGCGCACTATCGCGGCTTACAAGTAAACCTACCCAAGTGCCCCTCTCCGATTTCAATGAAATTTGGCACAGTTGTAGTACATCGAAAAACATTAGACACGTATTTTTTTATAAGGGCCCTTAAAGCGTTTTAAGGGTGAAAACCACCCCCCTAATTTTTATACCCTGTACCCAAAGGGGTACATTTGTATGGGGGTACCCCTTAAAATGGGTCTAGAGAAAAACCGTTTGTAAGTGCACACTTGACGGCCTAGGAGAGTCTAAGTTTCAATTTTGAAAGCTCTACCTTTATAGTCACCGAAATAATCGTTTTCATACGGCAGACAGCATGACAGACGGACAGACGGACAGACGGACAGACAGACAGAGCTAGTTTGACTCCCTTCCAATGCTGATCAAGAATATATATACTTTATAGGGTCTATCTTGCCTCCTTCTGTCTGTTACGCACAAACTTAATATACCCTTTAACCCTTTTGGGTACAGGGTATATATTTATGGATGCCCGCCATCGGTGTCCACACCAGCCACTATCGCGGCTACGTGGTTGCCACTTTCTGGCGGGGCATCCTTCCAAAGGCGCATTGTGGTGCAGGCTGTCCACCATCGCGTCCATTACCTGCGACCACGCGTCATCTCCTAGCCGGGGGCACTATCTAACCAGCCTAGATGGTGGTGACAGCGCCGCGCCGGCGTCAGTCCTAGCCGGGGCACTATCTAACCAGCCTCGACCATCTATTGTGGGTTGCTGGTGACAGCGCCGCGCCGGCGTATTGGTCTCAATTGAGTTTGCACTCAAGAGTCCAAAATTGCCTATTAGTATGCACTTGGCATACTAGGCAGATCAACTTACCCCGTTGGCGTTCATCAGACGACTGACGATTTCCTTTTGCTAGGATTGTTTTTGTAAAGATAAAAAGCGAAAAGCGTTAATTTCAAATAAATCAGCTGATGGGCGCATTTACACTTAACGCCATCAGCTGATGATGTTATATGTTTACTTGCGCAGAGGGCGCTTTTTACAAGATCGTTAATTTTAAAATATTCTTGCGCAGAGGGCGCTTTTCTTTTAGTCCGTTATATCTAAACTATTATCTAAATTGTTGTTGTTACAATGCCAAATAAATCGGTGCGACAAAAAAAAATTTTTAAAAAATTTATTGGATGAGACTAAGTGTAGGTTGTAGGTATAGTAAAATATAATTTTTTGACATACTAGAATTTTCTCTTGCACATCGAAATTTTAAAATAACGGTAAAAACTGATTTTTCGAGGTTCATAGTATTAAACAACAATATGGATTAAACTATACATCTTACATCGCATTTCAATATGTTACGTCGTTGAATAGAGAAATAGGAAGAAGTTGATGAAACAGGTCTGGCTGAAACTTTCAGCTATTAGATGATGTTGTCTTGTCAGATGATGAAGAACAAAACATCCATGAGAATGACAATCTTCTATGTCAAGTTCTTAATAAAAATATAAATTTAATTCTATTATTTAATAACTAAAAAAAAATTTTAAAATTTAAAAAAATATAAAAAAACAAAAAAAAAATTTAAAAAAATATAAAAAAACAAAAAAAAAATTTTAAAAAATATAAAAACACAAAAAAAAAAATTTAAAAAAAAAAAAAAAAAAAAAAAATAAAAAAAAAATCAGCGACCTAAAATATCCTTTTTAGAATTAAAGTTTCAAGCAAATCCAATAATTTTAGTGAAAATTTGTCCGCCATTTTGGATCCGCCATTTTGAATTTCAAAAATCTAATGCCAGATTCGTAATCAGTGACCGAAAAAACATTTATATACGCAGTTTTGATGGAAACAAATAATTCCATCTAATTTTGGCCACTTTTGCCTACTGTCTGGCCCACAGTGCAATCCTTGCAGTACCTTTTGAAAAAGTTACAAGCACTCAGGATGAGGTTGGTTCGCATGGTGTTGGCCCCTCAACCTGAAAACAACTTAAAACCGTAAGAACAACCGAATCATGGATAAGACGGCTAGAAGAAACAAAACTACTATAGGTGGCAGACACAGATGTGAAAATCCGCCTGTGCTGAGCTCTGCAGCAAGGGCATGGATTCTGGAAAAGATTTAAAGAAACACAACTAAAAAATATGCACCTGGAACGTCCGATCCCTGAATAGGGATGGTACAACTGATCGACAATCTGGACAGATTTAAGGCAGATACAACAGCCATCCAGGAAATGCGATGGATTGGAAACGGACACTTAGAAAAAGCAGCCTGCGACATCTACTACAGCAGCCACGAGAGTCAACGCATATTTTTATGTGGCTTCGTGGTTAGTAGGAAACAACGTTGTCTCGTCTTCAAATTTGCAGCGGTAGACGAGCATCAAAGCTAAGATCTTCAACATTAACTTTATATGTATACACGCCCCGACATTGGATAAATACCATGTGGTGAAGAAGACGTATTCTATAAGCGCTTAGAACAACTTTACGAGCGCTGCCCCAGGCATGACATCAAAATTGTCATCGGTGATTTCAACGCCCCAATTGGGAGAGAAGAAATCTTTCGCCCAACCATCGGAAAATTTAGCCTACATAACACCACCAATAACAATGGAGAAAGGCTAATCGACTTTGCCGCGGGCCGCAACATGGTCATAAGTAGCACCAGATTTCAACACCTCGACATCCACAAGGCAACTTGGCATAGTGGTGTCCCAGGCGTCCGCACCCAAATAGACCACGTGCTGATCGATGCCAACCATGCATCGAGTGTGATTAATGTACGAGCAAAGAGAGGTTCCAAAATCGAATCGGACCACTCTCTTGCTCTAACCAAGGTACGTACCAGACTTAGTTCAGCACACGCCAAACGAGCTGCCATACAACGAAAGCTAGATGTTGGTTGGCTAAACTCGCAGCATACCGCCTCTGCCTTCTCAACAAGGGTTTCTCAACTGATTAGAAACACCACTCCGGCATCCGACTGTATAAACGGACACGTGGAAGCATATCTCCAATTTATTAAGTACAGCGGCCAAAGAGGTGGTTGGTAATAGTAAACCTCGGAGGCAAACTTGGTACGATGAGGAATGTCGCATTGCTATGGTACAAAAGAAGATTGCCTATAAGCGAACCCTGCAATCGGGAGCAACACGAGCTGTTGTTGAGCAATATCGAAAAAAAAACGGAGAGAAGAAAAACGCCTTTTCAAACGCAAAAAGAAAGACCAAGAAAGGTGTGAGCTGAAGGAAGTTGAGATGATGTGCGACAGAAATGAGGCTCGAAAATTCTATTAAAAAAATCTAGCGTTTGACCGAAGGTTATAAGCTCGGAAAATCGTTCCGTTAAGATGCGCATGGAAATGTGGTGACAGATGTCCAGGAGTCACTTATGTTATGGAGGAACCACTTCTCTACCTAACTTGTTGGCGAGGACGGGAACAATGCCGCCAGCGGAGAAGATGAATATCTGGTACCCCCGACCGATGATGGCATTCCTATGGAGCCACCAGACTATGACAAGGTCTTAGAAGATAGACAAAGGGTTAAAAATAACAAAGCGGCCGGAGCAGACGAACTTCCCGCAGAGGTTTTTAAGACCGGCGGTGAAGAGCTGATTCGATGTATGCATCAACTCTTATGCTAAATATGGACTGGTGAATGCATGCTCAGCGATTGGAACGTAAGTGTGCTCTGATCAATTTTCAAGAAAGGATACCCCGCAATCTGCGCAAATCTCATACAAATCGCGTATAAAATTCTATCTGGTGTGCTGTGCAATAGGCTGAAACTGTAAGTAGCAGGTTCGGTTGGACAATACCAGTGCGGTTTTAGACCGAAGAAGTCGACCACCGACTCCATAATCACGATGAGCCAGATCCTGAAAAAGACCAAGGAGAAGCATATCGACATACATCACCTATTTGTCGATTTCAAAGCCGCTCTCGACACACCAATCAGATCAAAATTCTTCAAAGCATTGACTGATCTTGATATCCCGTCAAAAATCGTTCGCCTCTGTATGATGACGCTGACAAACACTCAAAGCGTTGTCAGGGTCGGTAAAAATCTCTCCGACCCCTTTGACACCAAGAGAGGCTTCAGACAGGGAGATGCTTTATCATACGACTTTTTCAATCTCTTGTTGGAGTATATACTACGCCATTGCCCACACGTCGATTTGACGCGCAACATTTTCTTAAAAGAAACTATGCTCGCGTATGCCGATGTCATCAACATAATTGTCAAAAATCCACGTACAGTGACCTGGGCTTTCAAAGATATTGAAGAGAACTCCCGCAAGATGGAATTAGCGGTGAACGAAAGTAAGACGAAGTACTTGGTGTCCTCTCGCAAATCAATAACACGATCTAAGGATTCCGTGACTATGGGGAATTTCACCTTCGACGTTGTAGAAAACTTCGTCTACTTGGGCTCTCAAAAAAACAAGAGCAATAACACCAGCCTTAAAATTAAACGAAGAATTACTCTGGCTAACCGATGCTTCTTTGGTCTCGGTGGGCAAATGAGGAGTAGAGTTTTATCCAGAGCAACGAAAATCAAACTCGACAAGACGCTGATTATCCCAGTCCTGATGTATGGCACAGAAACATGGGTCATGTCAGAGGTTGACAAATCGGTGTTGGGAACATTTGAGAGAAAAATTCTACGTAAAATCTTTGGTCTGTCAGAGTGGACAACGAGTACCGTATTCGCATGAATCACGAGCTGTACCAGCTATATAGCGACATCAATATAGTCAGGCGTATAAAGTATAAACGATTGCACTGGGCTGGACACGTTCTTCGAATGGATAAAGAAACTCCAGCTAGAACGGTGTACGACAAAAACGTGGACGAAATAAAAGGGGCACGACAGCTGGTTTGGAAGGATCAGGTTCTGGAAGACGTCCGGAGATCGGGATCCAGAATTGGTATTGAGTGGCATTGGATCATACCACCTGGGTTAATACCCTACGAGATGTCCAGGCTTACCACAAGCTGTAACGGCCATATATATATATTCATATATATATATATATATATATTAGTGCCAATGGCAATAACAAGATTATCACCAGCATTGACGTAACTAGAAATGACTGTGACCAAATCATTAGCTTTCCCTTTGGTTGCATTGCATTAGATGACAGGTCTTTTTTCTGTACCTTCGTCATAAAAAGAATGTTTATTTGATGATTCGTCTTCTGGTAATAACGGTTCTAGCGTGTGTATTCGTCGTTTATACGTTCCATTTGCAGTTCCTACATCAGCAACTGGAACTAAATTGTCTGGACCTAGATCCATTTGGACTGAGCGACCTGAAGAGAGAATTGCTTTCAATGATCTACTTGAGGTTGTTTTGGTAGTTTTACAATCAGGTCTTAAAACACAGTGACGTGATATGAAGTAGTGTCTGGTTAGAATATTGTTGGAATGAACCAATTTTTTTCGCCCCATTGCTTCATATTCCTTCATGAAATTTATATAACCCGTCTGATTTTCTGGCGTTAGTTTCCCTATTTTTCCTACTTCTTTTATGAAGTAGTTACTTAACAAATTATTTTATCTTTTGTTACTTGCTTTCCACCGATTGCAAGGAATATTTGTTCCAGAAAGATAAGAAATTTGTCAATTAGTTGCATCACTTTGTATTTTGTATTGATTGTTCATAGAAGGAAAGAGTGTGTCAATACAAATTTTTTTGTCTTCATATATAAAAGAGTTGGATCCCATGTTTTAGTGTCAATGAAAATAGAAGGTAAGAGTGTGTCAATACAAATTTTTTGTCTGCATATATAGAAGAGTTGGATCCCATGTTTTAGTGTCAATGCCAATATTCTTTAATGCTGTTAAACTTCCACGAATTTTGACATGAAAAGTTTTTACCGATTTTGAATCATTCGAAACTTTAGACTGATCCAGAGGTTGCTATAATATTGCTTTGCTCATTACACGTTTATTGTTAAAGCGCTGTGTTAGCATAGTTCTTGCTGTATCGTAATTTGCTTCAGTCAGTGAATGAATCAATCTTTCAGCTTCTCCTGAAACGTTTGTTTTTAGGTACCACATCTTTTGAATTATGGGTAATAATGATTCTTGGATAACAGTATTGAAGATATCATGAAACTGTTGCCATTTCAGATAATCTCCATCAAATTTCGAAATTTAAATTTTCGGCATTTGTTCTATTGCTGAAGTTCATCCTGTTTATAAATTACCAACATTCAAATCATATTCCACTACTAGTTTAAAACTTGTAACAGCAATTTCGGGAGAGATGAATTGATTTATATTGTATGCTAAGCTTATAGGGTCATCAAATTCTCTATTTATTTCAAAATTTAATCTTTAAATTTTATTCCAGTACTCCTGAATTGAGTGTTAGAAATAGGTTTGATTAGTTTGAGTTATTTTGCTGAGTTTTCTTGCCTCCAAACATGCATTTTGTTCCCTAATGCGATTTTCCGTTACTTCATGTTGATGTGAAGAAATATTAATGCAGAATTCTTCGATTAATTCATTTACTTGTTTGGCTATCATTGAGAAATAATCTGCCTCAAAAAAGCTATGGGATATTGATTTCCAGCTGAAATTCCACTTAGGTCTTTGTGGTCTTGAGTCAATCTGTTCCAGGCATTGGTTAACTTTCTTTTTCGTTCTTCAAAGTAACTTAACCTTTGTTTTTTATCGGAAGGATCCTTTTATGTAATTCCTGTATATGGATTGGATATCTCCTCCAATAGTCGCTTGTTGCGAAAGGAGCAAGTCCAACTTATCTTTGGATGCCATATTGATCTGATTCGATTTTACCACATAGATGGCTTTAATATAGAGCGAATATTTAAATCTAGTCGTCGAGTTGACTAAATCTAATGTTGTCTTGTTAGTTTAAAACTTCTGTTTCTAACGCGTTGGAGGTAAATTATTTACTATTAGCAAGACGTGCCTCTACTCACACTAAAAAGTGGTCAAAAGTAACAGATATGTTTTAAGCGAACGATCAAGTTTATTTTCTACCAGTTACTATCTAACAGTTACCTAGTACCCAAAGGGCATATTAAGTTTGTTCGAATGTATGTAATAGATAGAAGGAGACTAGATAGTATACATAAGGTATATGCGTTCATGATCAGCAATGAAAAGAGAGTTGAAATAGCTATGCCCATCTGTCCGTATGTCCGTCTGTTATGGTGTCTGCTATATGAAAACGATTATCTCGGAGACTATAAGAAATAGAGCTACACAACTTAGACTCTCCTAAGCCGTCAAGTGTTCACTGACAAATGGTTTTTCTTTTGCCCCATTTCATGGGGTATCCCCCATTCCAATCTACCCGAAAATTTTGGTTTTTGCATAAAGCCGTATTTATTTTTATTTTTTTATATTCTATTAAGACAAATTTTAGGTATAGCCTCCATTTGTTAGTTTTTGTATGAAAATGCAATAGTATTGAGATTTAACTGAAGGAAAAAAAAATTTTTGCTACAGACTATCTTGAAGTCGATCATACTCGAATTCAGCTTTCTTTCTTGTTTGAATTCGGAACACTTTGTTGACCAGATGCTCTGCCTTAATTTCTTACTGAAACTCAAAGAGGAAAGTAAAAATTTGCTTATTACTTTCACTTTGTCAGTGAGGATGTTTTTGGTTATAACCTTTCTTCAGAAAAATGTTAAAGTCTTGTTCCGAACCAATATCACGTCGGGGTCACCAAAAAATTTAGCATAATATCAAAAAATAAATTTAGTTGTAGGCCTCTAGTACAAACTAGTGACTACGAAGTATCGCAACCAGCACTTGTAACGAGTTTGGCGTTGGAGAACGATATAAATACTTTCAAATTCTTTCAATTTCTATTTCTAATGACTAACTGCATTTCTTGCTATTAACTCATGCGATAGCAAGCTGCACCTAAAGCTGGATTTTTTATGAGGACATAAATATCTTTGTAGTGGCAAACCAAAATAATTTAACTATGCGATAAACAGTGCTATAAACTGATAGTAATTTTAACAATATTCCATTACAAAACTATAAATAGCTTCATTTTCTATTGTAAGTATGTAATTGTATTGATTATTTACGATCCGTCCAACGGTTTAAGTGACATTGCTCAACACATTAGTTTTAGTTTATGTATTCTGCGCGTCGCTCAGTACGATCATAAAACTTCTTGTCGCAGCAGGATATCTTTTAGCACTATCGCATTTTAAATACGATAACCCACAGGCAACTCACATTTGAATAGTCAGTAACTATCGAACAAACTCGATGCTTGTCTAGGTTCGCTACAAATTTTTTTTTTTGATTTTGGGACCTTGGTTAAGTAAAAAGAGATCACGTTGATATTAATAACTGTTTAATTTCGCTTCCAATTATCTTACAAGACTAGTTTGACATCATTTGTTAATGCCACCTACGATTACTATTTTTAAGTAAGTTTCTTGAAGTTATAGTACGTTCCATCCTTGAAAATGTATCGTATAAAAACAAACTGTCAATTGAATTACTCTTCCTTCTGATTGTTAACTATTTATCCTTTTCATACTGCTAACCATCTTTCTTATTGCTGCAACCACCTACTCAAGCACACATATCAATAAATATAAAATTTTGGTTGACCAAAATATATGTGGTTTATTTGGCCATCCCGCGCCTTTTTAATAATTTCAGATATTAGCTCAGCAGCATGAAGTAGTGCGCGATGTTGGATTAGGCACTTTGTAGATCTTATTCTGCCCCGCTGTCCAATTTCTACTATTCATGTTATCGTTGGTAGTGATGTGCGTTTTTGTCCATTATCAGCTGCCCTTCTGTCGGTTTCTGTTGTTGTCTGTTACTGTCCGAAATTCTTAAAATGATTAAATTTTAAGAATTTTAAAATTCGAATAATAAACGTTAACAGTAGTTTAACATGCTATGCCTGTTGTAAATATATTTTTATTACATTTATATGCATTATTATTAAAATTTATTCAATATTTAACCACTTAACGAGCTTCATTATTTGTTTAATTAAGGGCCTTTATGGCAGGTAATATGTGGGTTGATGTTACTCTTAGCCCTCTCATAAACGAGTCCGTTGACACTATGTTGAATGATCCAGAGATATCTAAGAATGCTCCTAGCACGTATTCTTTATTAAGCATTAAGAAGCTCCTTCTATAGTAGCTACTAGGAATTGTAGCGCAACCTCCAGAGATTTCCATATTGTATAAGAGTGTTGGTTGGGCTCTTTATTGAGGCTTAAGCCTTCTTTTATATGTAGTTCCAACAATATCTCTAGTGTTTTCAGCAAGAATGAGGTTAGACTAGTGGGCATGTAGTCCTTCAGAATACAGGCACGAAGCCAAGCCTCAGACAAGATTCGAAAATTTATTTTAAGCTGACTCTCTTGGCTACTCGAACTTCTCTTTTGAAGTTTCGTTATCTAATTCTATATTCGTCCCAGACGATCTATTTCTCTGCCTCTTTGGCGAACCGAAAAATCTCCTGTTACTCGTTTATTTGTTTCTTAAGTTACTAATGGATGGTTTGCATCTGTTATGGTACGCCTCTACGAGGCCTCTGTCTACACGACTCTAACTGAAGAGATGTTTGGCTGTTTAAATAGACCATTTTCATCTGACCTTAGGAACTTCGCCAAGTTTGTGTTCCGGGAATTCCTGAGGGTCTTTTGGGTTGGATTTCATGGCAGGCTTCTGGGCAAAGTTTTCACGCATTTCCTCAGGAGGAGGTTGCTGCTGTCACCGAGCCTAGCCCTTATAATAAAGGCTGATTTATAGTCTGCCTTCGCTTTCAAGCCGAGCTTTGACAGTTTGGGTCCGACCCTCCTAGGCTCGCTGGTGCCCTCCTGAACAGAGGAATGCGAAAGGCTTTTTTGTAGAGTTTGACGGCATGTTATCCAAGTCTGCAACAACTTTGGTACTACGTGCCATTTTCGCTATTTATACCCACCACACATAGTGTGAAGGGTATTATAAGTTTGTCGGAATTTGTAACGCATTAAAGGAGGCATTGGAGAAACCATAATGTATAAGTAATTTATACCAATTTTATACGGCCTCGAATTATAAAAAATGACGTTTAATGCAAAATTTAAAATTTTGGAGTAGATATTGTATGAGGGGTACCCCCTAAAATGGGGCTAAAAATAAACCGTATGTAAGTGCAAACTTGACGGCTTAGGAGACAATACGTCTTAAATATGGAAGCTCTACTATACATTTTATAGTCACCGAGATAATCGTTGTCATACGACAGACAGCATGCCGGAAAGACGGACGGACAAACAGACAAATCTAGTTCGACTCCCTTTTCAATAATGATCAACAATATATATTCTTTATAGGGCCTATCAAGCCTCTACATATATACCTTTTTTCCCTTTGGGTACAGAGTATAATTATCTGCAATGAGGGAGATAATCATTTGCATGAAAACAATTTGAAACAGACTCAATACCAGGCACGTGCATCTGATAAACATTTTCATTAGATGCTGGCAGAATATAAGAACAAATATAAGAACAAGGAAATCGAATAACGACAAATAAAAATTCAATATCAATAGGTGATCGAGCCTTCGATTTGCTTCTCCTTGGTCTTTTCCAAGATCTGGCTCAGAGTGAATATGGAGTCGGTGGTCGACTTCTTCGGTCTAAAACCGCTCTGGTATTGTCCAACAATATTTGCTACGTACATTCTATTTCTTAAGGATTGGACAGAGCACACTTACATTCCAAACCCTCTTTTATTTTTATGCCTTTGTATAGCTT
Organism: Leucophenga varia; assembly: GCA_018903435.1. Lineage (NCBI taxonomy): Eukaryota > Metazoa > Arthropoda > Insecta > Diptera > Drosophilidae > Leucophenga > Leucophenga varia. The sequence goes on from JAEIFJ010000851.1 coordinate 70,622, forward strand.
CTAAGACCTCGTCATAGTCTGGTGGCTCCACAGGAGTGCCATAATCAATCGGGTGAGCCAGATATTCATCTTCTCCGCTGGCACTTTGTCTCACCCTCGCCCTCAAGTAAGGTAGGGAAGTGGTTCCTCCATAACATAAGTGACTCCTGGACATCTGTCACCACATTTCCATGCACGATTCTCAACGTCGATGGTAGTCGTTGCTGTGATGACCTTCTTGTTGGTCGAGCGGGAGATGTTTCCCGATACAATCCAGCCAAACTTTATTTTTTGGCCAAGCTTTCCATCATCAATATTTATTTTTTCCTCCATTATAAAGGGGAAAAGGTCAGCACCAATTATCATATCGATTCTACTGGGCAGGTTGTAATTGGGATCAGCTAGAATGCATTTATCGCATTCATCTTCAGTGTCGAACTTTTTATTCGGCAGTGTTTTATGCAATTTGGATATGTCCAATGCATTTACTTTACATTTGAAGTTGCTACATACTTCTGCGCCTTGTGCGAAAACACCTTGCACTTCTACAGTGCCCTTGATGCGAGGAAGTTTTAACAGGGGAGTTTTATCAAAGCAATTTCCAATAGTGTATCTTTATCCATTTTATACCCGCCACACATAGTGTGAAGGGTATTATCAGTTTGTCGGAAAGTTTGTAACGCATTAAAGAAGACATCGGAGACCCCATAAAGTATATATATTATTGATCAGCTCGACAATACGAATCGATTTAGCCATATCCGTCTTTCTGTTGCAATGCGTTTTTATCGAAAAGTTTTAAAGATATTGACCTGAAATTTTAAACTTAAGCTTTTTGTGCTCCTATGCATTTCGTATGTAGAACCAAGGTGCCACGCCCATTTTTAGATATAGCTCCCTTACGGACTTACCATTTTTTCTTCGATTTGTTTAATGAAAATAGCTATTATTTATGAATGTATTTACTGCAAATTGATTAAAAACAACTCTAATGGCACCCATTATCAATAGAAAGGTGCCACGCCCATTTTTTTTATATTTCCCAGTTACAAACCTATCGCCCATTTTTCAGGTTTTGTTTGAAAATAGTTCTTATTAAATTATGGATAAATTCATTCCAAACTGGGTAAAATCATTTCTACTGTTATCCTATGAATGTAGACCCCATACAAACTCACCTTTTTGTTGACGTACTGTACATCAATATGAGGTGATTTATGAATTGGCGTAACCAATGAGGATTTAAAAATAGTGATGAGAATACTGTTGCTGTTTTTGGCGCCGAACATGTCGATATTGTAATTACAGTTTGAAAATGATTTACTGAAGTCAACCAAAATTCGTAGACATGTTTAGAAATATTGGCAGCAGTTTATTTGGTGTATTGGATTCTTCATCAGCAATCGGAATAGTAAATGTTAATGAGCATCATTTACTGGCATTATTTAAAAATCAAACATCAATGATTAATTCTACCATAAATGTGATAAGGCGAAATGAACTCACTATCAGAAAGAGGGTCGACCAAATGGAAAACCAAATAAACCATTGAGAAACACGTTTTTCACTTATTTCAATTGTATGTGACGCTTTCAACATAGCTTACGTTAATGGCAGCGTACTTGCAAAGAATAAAATCTGAAATCATGAAAGTTTTACTAATGTGCCACTTACACAATAAGTCATCTTTTGATTTCTCCACGACAACTGCAAGAGCAATTATACCAAATAAAGGATAATTAACATGGGCAAGCACTTAATACAAAAGCCAACATCCTCTAAATCTACAAATTAATGAAGGAAGAAAGAACTATAGTTGGAAAACACGTTATAGTTAAGGTAGCACATCCACTAATATCAGCCGAGACCTTTGAAGTATACATACCTATCCTGAATGAATCATGGAGGGCAATGATTATGATAAACATACCAAGTGTGGCAGTCAATGATCATAAAGATCAGTTTAATGGATTAACTAAGACTGATTTCAAAAACTGTCACACAATAATAATGAATATATGTATATGTTACAATCAGCAGACAATATTTTCAATGGATAAAGCTGCGAATTCAAATTACTCAACAACAAGACTTCATCCAATTGTGAATTAGTACATTCAAACAAAACATTTGGCGTTATGCTTGGTATAACATGCTTAAAAAAAATCAATGGATTTTTTCAACACACTCTCCAATGGATCGTTCTGCCGTGTGCCTCGATGGAGCATCTTATATTAGACTTGCAACAGAGAAGTCAACCATACATGATGCTGAGATGGGATTCGAACAATTGGCCAAAATCAGAAAGACGCTTTTGCCATTCAACTAACATATGCTGTCACATAAAATTAATACCATCGAACATCATCACATTGTTTCGTATATTGCTTTGGCAATCTCAGTTATATTTGCAGCCAGATACATGTTTTTAAAATATTGGATGCAAAAACGTAACTCTACAAACTACATCCCTCATCCTAACATAATGGATATAAGTGATACTTGAACAAATATTCAACGGCTGGGAGTATGTTTGATAGTCACTGGGTTATCTTCTTAAATATGCGATAGTGCAACACAAGATATCTTGCTGCGATAAAAAGTTGTATGATTATTCTGAGCGACGCGCAGAGTACATAAACCGAAACTTATGTGTTGAGCGAAGTCACTTCAGCCCTTGGACGGACCGTAAATGATCAATACATTTGTGTACTTAGAACAAATAATGAAGCTATTTATAGTTTTAGAATATATGTTTCTGACACTCCTTGTCAGACAATTGCCGGCGAATACAGCTGGGGGTGGCTATTGATGATACCTGCAAAGAAACACTCGATGCACCCTCAACAATAAAAACGCGTTCCGATTTTATAAATTTAAAAATAACGAGTGCACAAAACTCGATCTTTATTCCACTTTGAATAAAATAACAATATTTACTAAACTTTAATAAAAAACGTTTACGTTGGTGGGTGCTGTTGCGTACGCGGGGAGTTGCATATTTATACTAACTCAATACAAAATTTACTCAATCTCAACACCCAAAGAGAGGCAGGAGAGCAAGACGATCGGCAAAGTAAGCGCGCAATTTTGGGGAAAAATAAGTACACCATGAATTCAAAATTGGCGTTAACATTACCGCCCGCCTTGCAACATTACTGCAAAAAACTGAACTATAATTTTGCGTACAAATCAAAGCAATTAGTTAACAATTTTAATTAAACAAATTTTGAGAAACAAAAATCTTTAACTAAAATCGCTAACTGCACACCACTTTATTCTCCATCAACGGCGCTCCATCGGACGGCTGCGCGTTATCCTCGACCCGCGCTTCAACCTTTATATCGGGGCCGGGCCACACGCAAAAAAAAGGTTTGCACTAAAAGCCACAAAGTCCCGATTTTTAAGGCTGAAGGGCTGTGCCACACACTCACAGATAATGGAGTGGGCTTGGTGGGATCGGCTCATTCTCAACTCCACATTTCTGGATTAGGGCGAAATCTCGAATTTCGTAATATTTGGAAAAATGTTCCATCGTGGGGGAGCGATGCCGTACCAACACTCTCCGGTCGTTCAAGAGAACCACAAGCGCACAAATCAACCTAAGCCGATTTGTTTGCTGGGGAACAATTCCGGGCCAGTGCCGTGGACAGAAGGCGTCTCATAGGCCCCGTAACACGAATGTGGAACCAACATCCAGCTCCTCTCCTTTTCTGCTCTTTAATATTTTAGCACGTCTTGGCAAGTTTTTATAAAACGGGTTGACACCAATATAATTTCACCGCTTCATCGATGTCTAAGCAGGGTGATAGCACTCGTCGATCCCCCACAATGGTCAAAAACAGGACCGTGGGTGAGACAGGCAAGGAGCGATGGTAGCGTATCTTATCGTCAAAATCGACACAGACACAGACGTGTTTTTCAATCGCTCCGTGCTTTCGCTAATCAGTAAATAAACTTACAAAAATAAATTACTTAAAAGTTAAAGTGCATAATTAAAAACATTGCCTTTTACTGCAAAACTAAAACAAAACAAAAAAATATAATAAAAACAAAAACAATTAATAAAAAATGATGAGCGAAGCTCATTAACAAACCAAAAAAATCAGTGGCTGCGAGAAATGCATATTTTTCGTTTGTATCGCCATGCAACAACAAAAACCATTCATCAAACTCCAACTTGTCTGTTACACCAGAGCCGCCACCTAATTCTTCTTCATCTTTACGTCAAAGTAATATATCATGGAGTGCTCAATGCATCACGCCGACTACTCCACTGCCTCTAAAAATCACATCGAATTCTCCAACAACAACAACAGTATTTTCATCAATTGCCTCGATCACGTCATCTTCATCCTCATTGGTCACGCCAATTCAAAAATCACCTCATATAAATGTACAGTACGTCAACAACAATAACAACAACAACGATGTACCTTCGACTTCTTCAATTGCTTTACCAGAAAACGTTACTTCACCAAAAACAAACAATGGAAAGCACACACACACAAATCTGCCGTTAAAGTTGAAAAGGAACAGAGAAACACATTCTCCAAGTAAGCAAACACAACAAAAGCAAAACAATAACAAACAAGAAAAAACGTTAACTTCGGTAGAACCGAAGCTTAAATACCCGTCACACGATTCTTTAAAGAGTTTATGTGTATGTTAATCATCAGTGGTCACCCAAGTTTACACACAATATTAATTTAAAATTTTGATCTAAAACTACAGATATGTACATATATCAACATATTTCTAAAAAATATCTTGAAATGGGCGGTAAATTTGTATGCAAGAAACATCTTAAAATGGGCGTGGTACCATGATATTGGATGAGTTTTTACCCAATATGGAGTAAATACATGAATAAATAATAAAAATTTTCATACAAAAAATTCGAAAGTGGGCGGAAAGTTTGTTTGGGGACTATAACAAAAAAATAGGCGTGGCACATCTGATTAGACATTGGATGACATAAGAATGTTTTTAGCCAAATTGGAGTGAATATATGCATAAATAATTAGTATTTTTATAAATAAAAAAAATCGGAAAAAATCGGAAAAAACGGAAAGTTTGTATGGGGGCTATGCCTAAAAAAGGGCGTGGCATCTTGGTTTTAACACTGGATGACAAAAGAAATGTTTTTACCCAATTGGGAGCGAATACATTCATAAATAATTAGTATTTTTATACAAAAAATCGAAAAAAAGGGTAAGTTTGTAT
>JAEIFJ010000852.1:0-19068 GCA_018903435.1 Leucophenga varia
TAGCACGTAATTAGTTATTAGTATGTTAATCTTCCTCGATATGCTATTGTATGTTTTTTTCTTTTTTTGTCCTATTTGCATGCCGCGTTCTATCGCCCCTTCTTTCTTATTTTAGTTTTTTTTTTTTCTACATCGCGTTAATTTCTACTCGCGTTTCTATTCGTGTTTCTACCGCGTTTCCGTGTCGTCCGTTATGCGACGGTGCCTCTCGGTCGGTTAGGCGGGAGGTGGACTTCGTTTGGGTTCCGCGCGCAACAAGCATCGGCTTGGTGTCGTTGGACCACTTGATAATACATTCATTGTATTCAACGTCCAAGTGGAAGAAAGCACGTCGTGAACATTCGAATATTTTATAGACCAAAATGTGTCACTTCTCCTCTTTCGCTCTCTCTCCCTCTCCCTTTCTCTCTCTTTTTTACTTTTAGCAATTTGTGATTTCTGGACTGGCGCATTTTATTTACAGCGCTCAAATGCTTCTAATAAACACACGTTTCACGTTGCACGTTGCTGCATATTGCGTCAGCACACGCTGCACGTTGCACCTTGCAAAAAGAAGTTGTAAAATTTTCAAATAGTTCTCATTTGTTTCTCTTGTTGTTGTTATTGTTGTTGTTTCTGACCAAAGTTCCGCTGCGTTAAACTGCAAAACTTTTATTACTTAGCGACCTTAACGAATTTTGCTGCGCATTGCTCATACGACGCGTTGGCTTGCCTTGCCTGGGCTCCGCTAGGGTTGCCCCTTTGCAGTTTATGGTCGCATTCGCATTTTATTAGCAGCAGCAGCAGCAGCAGAAGCTCAACACAACAATGGTTAAATTTGTATTTTTTTATTAGCACATTGCAGAGAGTGTTTTTCCCACCTACCCTCCCTGCAGCAACTTCTCCCTGTGTTTTTATTGCCTTCTTGCCGCTTGAGGTGGCAAGCGTGAAAAACAGTTGAAAAAGGTGAACAAACTGCGCTCCATTCTTGTCATTGTTGTAGCCTCTCTGATTGTGATCAATTGACGCGCAATCTATTTTGCGTCTCAATTCGCCGCATTGTGTATTTGCCTATCTGAGGTTGCCCTCCCCCCATCCCCTTCTCAAGTCCTTTATTCAAATGTCACATCAATTTCATACGCTGCGCAAATGTGACTGGAACCGGGTAAGGTTCAGTTTTTACTGCGCATTTGAATCTGCCACATAACGACGTAGTAGCCAACTGCGCAGGCTTTTCAAACTGATCCTTCAGTTTACTCTGCTTTCTTTTTTTTTGACAAGCTTCGACAGTTGATTTGCCGCACTATGGCGACGCCATCAGTAAGTCAGCACAGCAACAACAAAGGTCCTTTTTGCCTTTGCCTAAGCCTTTTGTAGAACAAACAATGTGTACAATGCCCCTCTGGACTCGCCTCCCCAGAGGGGCAGACTAACCGGTTTGGGCACGAATAATGAGTCAACTTTTGCGAACAACAGCGCGAGAAAAACCCATGAACTGTACAAACAGTCATGTCTATTCAGCAGGAAAACCATATAACACCTAGGCAGCGCGGGAGAAAGAGAGAGTGAGATCAGTGAAGTGATGGAATGAATGATAATAAGACTATAAAAGATACGATTGAGTGAGTTATGAAGATGTTCGCCAGCTGAGTGAGCAGGGATAGAGCTACATGAGTCGTACATAAATGAAATTTACAAAGCTTCCTATCAAATATTAAGGTTTATCATAGAAGAAGGGAATGATCAGGAATTAAAGTGTGAATGTAGAAAAGAGAGATATTTATATGGATATTCTTATTCCGACTACGATAGAATTTAAATTGAAGATTTAGTATTCAAAATGAAAGAACATAATCTTAACCCAACTAGAGTATGGTAGAGTTGCATCCAATATATATAATAATATAGTATATATTAATGAATAATATATTAGAGTTTAAAATATAAATATTAGAAATTTAAAACAGAAGCGACATAAAAAAAAAAATCGAATTAAAACTATGAAACTTTTAAAAAATCCTTTTTTTCATAATTGTTGAACCCACAAAATGCAATGCTTAAAAATATTGTATAGAGTAAACTGAATCTATAGGTATCAGCACTTAACTAACCTATAGTATTATATAGTAACATAGGAAGTATATAGAAAATATTGTTCCATTTAAAGATCCTTTTTCCTATACATATTTCAATTATTTTTCTCTCCTCACTGCACTTCTTGTGCCTTACCACATACGATGCACCCTTATATCTTTTGAGGGTTGATTTCATGTGCATTGAACGGAAATAATCTCGTGTGTATTCGTGTTGCAAGGCCAGACATGGATCTGTCTGTGCAACGCGTGCGTGTGGCAAGTGCAAGTTGCAATTATACGCGGCCTCTGCTGCGCTCTCACGCCTTCCCCTCTCTCTCTTGCTCACGCTGTCATTCTCATTTGCTAATTTGTGCAACAAAAATGTTAATTGCCTCTCAATGCAGCATGCCGCATGCAGCAAGCACGCCGTTGCATACACAGTAATTGCATATTTTTCGGGGCTCGCGCAATGTCCTTGCAGGCAAATTGGAAATGCAGACAGATTCATCTAACTCCATGCAACGTATTTCTTTGCATGTTTTCACTTTTGTTGTTGCTTGTTTGGTTGTTGCTGTTGTTGTTGTTGTTGCTGTTGTTGTTGGTGCTGTTGGTGCTCCTGCTTTTGGCAATTATTTGCATAATCCGCAATTTTAGTTACAGACGCAAAAATGTAGCGTCGCTATGGGATTAGTTGCTGCTGCTGCTGCCGCCGTTGTTGCCCCTTTGCGTCTGGCTGGTTGCACACTGTTGTTGCTGTTGCATGTAGCACAAAATGGCCGCAAGTCGTCTGCTTTGCTCGCCAGCAAGTTGGCAATTTAAATAAATTTTATGCATTGCCAGAGAGAGAGAGAGAAGGAGAGAGCAAGAGAACTTTGAATGCAAAAATTATGAATTTAAATGTCCGTCGAAATAAATCGCAGAGAAAGAGAGTGAAAGGAAGAGCGCATTTGCTTGCCAAATGTTATTTTCACAATTTGCCTGACAACTAACTATATAGCATGGTATATATAGTATACTTTCATATATATATATACAAAGTTCTTTACTTCTTCTTCTGCTTGTACAAGTCACTTTTGGGGCTTCTCGACAAAGTCGCAACTGCTCGTCTCAAGTCCCTTTAGTAGATGTTGCCAGTCTGATAAAGTGCATTTTGTGCTTTTGACGCAAACGACAATGGACCAAAGAGGAGCAGAGAGAGAGAGAGGGTAAGAGAAGAAGAGGAGGGAGGGGCAGAGTGAGCGAGGTAGATAAGGTCCTGGCACGTCTGGAATTTGACGTAGGATAAAGCAAAAACGGCAACTCTTTAAAATATGTCGAGCAAAAAGTGTCTAATTAAAAGCATATTACACACATTTTACAGCATAGCTCCTTCTCTCTCTCTTGTGCTCTCTCTCTCCCTGTTTCTTTCTGCCTGCTGTCCTGCATATAAAGTGGACCCTTAAACTTGTCTCGCACTTAAATTATGCACAAATTATCTGCTGGCTTTAGGCAAAATTTACATCAATTATGCAGTTTGCATTTACTTGCCCCCCTCTCTCACTCTCTTCCTCTCACTCCCTGCCCTCACAGCGAAATTTATGATACAATTTCAAATAATTTTAAGCCCATTTGGTGCACCTTCTTTTCGCCTAGAGTTTTGATTTTAATTTCACTTCCACACACAAAAAAAGGGTTGTACTCATAACTTGCATTAATAGCCGCTATAATATAAAAATATGAAGTGTATATACTCGTAAAGCGGATTAAGTGCCCCAGCCGAACTCAGCTGCTGCCTGCCTGCCTCCACTCGAGCAACCGTTCGCGCGGAACACTCTCGAGAACTCAGTGAAATGTGCCTTGATAATGCGCCATCGAGTACGATTAAAGTATTATTTGTATTATTTATTTATGTGCAGAGAGAGCAGCAGGGTTTTTCTTTATTAAGATATCGCTTACGATTTAAGCTGTTTAAGAGATTTTTAAAAGATTTTCCATTGGATTCAGTAAGGTTGAATTGATTGGGGCTCCTTTTAAAACAATGCACAGCGAGCCTCTGACAGAGACTTCGTTGTTGTTTATATTCGCTTGTCTTGGGGTAGAAATGATGATAACTTTGTCATCAAAAAAATCAATTATAAAATTCGGACATTGTATTAAACATTTAAAAGAGAGCTGGCATTGCAATGATAAAGTTTGGGACATATCTTTATTAGCTTTTAATATACAAAGTTGTTGCAATTTCAGGTTGCTTTCTGTTCACTATTTAAATTGCTTTCGCGAGCTCTTTAAATTTTATATTTGATTTAGTCATCTGTTACAATTTCCATTCTTCTCTAACCAGTCCCCGAAGCCAAGCATAACGTTATAGAGTAGATCTGCTATCCGGCTGTACTCATCTGGGTTGACACTATTTGCACCGACTTTGTTATTATTTTCTCTTGGATACATTGGCGTGTATCCGGAGTCTGTTGGAAATTTTTGATCCGGAATCGAAATTCTTGTTTGAAGATCAACATCGACTTCATCAGACATATGATCTCGAATCCAATCGAGGTAGTAACGAACTCGTGTGTATTGTTTTACATAATACGGATTATTGCATTGACCACCGGTAATGTAAGAAACGATACCTTCCATCACCATTCTTCGCTTTCGCCACTCCTGCATAAGTGGTCCGCCAGAGTCGCCTTCGCATGAGCTTTTGACGTATTGTAGGACTCTAGCAGGTTTTCCTGCGCACATCCTGCTGCTATGTGGAAATTCGCAAAAATTGATATCGGTCACTACAGGTACATCTAAAGCTCTTTTCCTTGGAATTCCGTTACGTGTTCCCGTCTTTCTCCAGCCAGCCACTGTCACAGTTCCAGTACTTTCCGCCACATTATGCAGTGGCAGACAAACGGGCCTCAATACATTGTTAAAAGGAATTCTTGCATTCAAGCGTAGCAAAGCAATGTCGTTGTGCGAAACGAAGTAACTGTCCCTCCCATAATATTCGTGCACAATCTTCTTTGCGATTCGAAAATGCAAATAATTTAAACAATAAAAAGAGCCATAGTCGCAAAAAAGGCTGGCGGGAAAAGTCTCCGAAACGTACTCCAGTTCTGCGGATTTAATTCTGCTTGATATCTCTGTAGATCGGTAGATGGCTAGCATACTTACAATCCACCGTAAAAATAAACGTTTCTTCCTTGCACACAGTGAGCAGCAGTCAGCACATACAACGAATTTATCGCAGATCCTCCGCAGTATCCAAACGTTCCTCCGTTGCCATATTGAAGGCTCGCTAGCCAACTATATTCATCAGGTTGTATCCTTTTTCCACCAGCAATAGCTTTCCCTGGATACTTTGGTGTCCATCCACAATCAGGATGATTTCTCAGTTCCTTAACTGCATTCAGGACACCTAGTCCTTGTATAAAGATCAACCAAATTATTCCGTTCATGATCATTTCGTTTCAAAGCCCGAGCTCAACTAAATTGACATGTTTTAATTTTGTCTTTAAATCGGATTTCTGAATTTCTTATCTATATGTACTCGCTGCTGATTATTTTGTGGGGGAATTTCTAGTATTTCCCAATGTATTTTTAGAAATATATTATACATAAGTACTCATAACAAACATACAGTGATAGACGAAAAATTCGGTCACTTTAATCATTTTATATATAAATTGATTAAGCCGATTTTGTATGCAACTGAAATTCTACATCGTTTATCTAGAGATTTTTTTCTTTACCAAATTAAGTTCGAAGCTGTATGTTTTAGTAAAATTTGCCTCTACCTCTTGTCCGAAGGTTTTAATATTTATTTATTTAATTAATTAATTTCTATCTCAACCTCGAATGGGCTGGGATATAAATTAAATTAAAATACATTTATAAAATATGGAGAGACTCCGGGATACATTGGTCCGTAGTCTGTTGGAGTATCCGGAATCGAAAATCTTGTTTGGAGATCAACATCCACAACATCAGACATATGATCTCGAATCCAATCGAGGTAAAAACGAACTCGTGTGTAGTGCGTAACATAAAATGGAGTAAAGCATTGGCCACCGTTAATGAAAGAAACGATACCTTCTATCACCATTCTACGTTTTGGCCATTCCTGCATTAGTGGTCCGCCAGAGTCCCCTTCGCATGAGCTATTCACATGTGTGTTTCCAGGTTCTCCTGCGCACATCCTGCTGCTATGTGGATGCTCGCAAAAATTGATATCGGTCACTATAGGTATATCTACAGCTCTTTTTTCCGGATTTCTGTTTTGTGTTCCCGTCTTACCCCAGCCAGTCACTGTCAGAGTTCTAGTACTTTTCACATCATGAAGGGGCAGACAAACGGGCCTCAATACATTGTTAAAAGGAATTCTTGCATTTAGGCGTAACAAAGCAATGTCGTTGTGCGAAACGAAGTAACTGTCCCTCCCATAATATTCGTGCACAATCTTCTTTGCGATTCCGAAATGCAAATAATTTGAACAATAAAAAGAGCCATAATCGCAAAACGGCTGGCGGGAAAAGTCTCCGAAACGTACTCCAGTTCTGCGGATTTAATTCTGCTTAGATACCTCAGTAGATCAGTTATTGGTAGCATACTTACAATCCACCGTGAATCTCAACTTCTTGTCCTTGCACACAGTGAGCAGCAGTCAGCACATAAAACGCATTTATCGCAGATCCTCCGCAGTATCCAAACGTTTGTCCGTTGCCATATTGAAGGCTCGCTAGCCAACTATATTCGTCAGGTTGGATCCTTTTTCCACCAGCAATAATTTCTATTGGATACATTGGTGTCCATCCACAATCAGGATGATTTTGCAGTTCCTTAACTGCATTCAGGACACCTAGTCCTTGTAGAAAGAGCAACCAAATTATGCCGTTCATGATCATTGCGTTTCAAAGCCCGAGCTCAACTAGATTGATATGTTTCAATTTTGCCTTTAAATCGGATTTCTGCATTTCTTTTCTATATGTACTCGCTGCTGATTATTTTTTATGGGGGTTATTTCTATTATTTCGCAATATATAAATACGTAATACATAAGTACATATAATTAATATACCGTGACCGAAAAATTCGGTAACACTAATCTCTTGATAATGTTTAGCTGGGAAAAAACTAAAAATGCATTTATGAAATCCCAAGAAATTATTATTTTTATATGTTCTTTATTAAGAATGCTTTTTTAGATTTTTTATGGTTCAATTGGGTTTTTTTAAAAACATACATGTCGCTCTCAATATCAACCGCATGTGTGGTATATTGGATCATTCTGTACATATATTCATATATTCCATATTCTCTTTCTGTTTCTGGAAAGAAACGACATTCCTTTGGCACGTCGTATACCTTAGACAGAGTTCTTTACAAGAGTTCTTACACATCCGATCTCTGTTTTCTCTCTTTTTTCTTGTTTTTCGCTTGCCTTGCTTCCCCCTCCCTCGTACAGATTGTGTCGTCTTAAATTTCCTACGTCTTGTTTTTTGGGCAACTTTTTTACAATGAGAAACCCAACAAAAGCAGAGAACTACCGAATTATGATGAAGATAAAGGAGAATAAGAAGAAGAGGAGACAAACAAAAAGATCTTTGCCGCAAGGTAAAGTTTTGTCGCCTTGTTGCGACTACCTGAGGGCAAGCGAATTAGAGAACAGAAAGGGATAGGGAGGAGGAAGAAAGATAGAGAGGAGAAGAGCATTGTTAGGATACCGATGATGATCCTTGTGCAGCCGCAATTTGAAGAGGGTCACTCGCACGGCGCGTTGACGTTGCGGCTGCGCATTGTCGATGGCTCGACTTACCCCGCCCTTGCCTCCGGTCTTGCCTCCGCGAGCAACCGCAGACGCGCTTATCAGATTACATAATGTGACATAATTAATTTCGGTTTGCTACGCCGACTTTCTCCCAGGCAGCGGAAGAGAGGGAGAGATAGAGAGTGAACAGCACCTAGTCGGAGTCGCCTTATCGTTTAGGGTCGCCGTGTTCGCAGCTAGTTAATCAAATTGGGGCATCGCCAAAGCATTTTTCAGCTAAACTCAGCTAGCTACGTGATTTACCTAAAGTTTGGAAATCGTAATCATCGGGAAGGCCTAGGCAGAGCACTCTTTCTCCTCAAGCAACTTTGTGCTGCTTCACTGGAATCCAATTTTCAACATATCTAGGCATATTTCATGCAGTATGTTTTATTTCTCTGGCTTTATCGGAACTCACATAAATCAGACCATTGCTCACAGGCAGACTTATACATATTTCAAGAAATATCTGAATGAGAATTCATATTGTCATGGGCTTTCTTTCTCACTGAGCTCTTTTTTTCCCATTTCTGCGTTTGTAATTATTTTATTTATCACAGAACTTGTATCGTCTGCCCCCCTTTGTTGTTGTTGTCGCTTCTCCCGTGTTGTAGTTGTTGTCGTTGTCAAACGTAATAAGACAATGAGACATTAACCCAACAAAAAAAAAAAAAAAAAAAAAAAAAAAAAAAAAAAAAATTTGTTAAAATACGCAGAAAACTGGTGGAAACTAAAGCTGAGAAATGCACTAGTTAAATATAGTCAAATGGCAGAGATACCCTATAAAGAAGTTAAGACAACTATTAATTAGTCTTATATCATTCCGTTTAGCAGTTCTATATGGTAATTATTGCCAAGAGACAATCAACCGAGAGATATTAAAGATTTTAAAAGGCAAATAAGGTTAAGAGCAACCACATTAACTACCTCCCATATAAGGTAAACAATTATCAAGTACACTAAGTTCATAATAATACCTTTAAGGTCGAATGGGATTGTGGTATTCTCTATTTGATTATACCCTGTCTATGCCATTTTTAGCATATACAGAGTATTAAAAGCATAGAAAGTAAAGCGTATTCGCTGAACGTATTTTTTCTGGCATGTCAGCGACGCATTAGGGAAATGCATTCAGTGGAATATCGTTGTTGTTGTTGCCGTTTTTAACTAAAAAAATTTACATGCAAATTTTTAGAGCGCGTTCTCTAGTTGTTTTTGTAACAATTGTTGTTGGTTTTGTTTCTTTTTTTATTGTTTTAACGATTGCGACGAGCATCCGTTTGGAAGCAAATTTTTGTATTGTATCAGCGCGAAAAATTTGCATTAAATTATTGAACAAAAATAAACGAAATTGCGTCATACAAAAAAAAAGAACAAATACATAGTAATAATAACAAAGAACTCTTATATATTTAATATATATTATATATGTATAAAAAATATGTTTAGCAATTTCACAATTGAATTTAAGTTGAAAAAATCGTTTTATATCGACCCAATTAGCAGTGGGGAAAAGCCCCAGAGCGAGCTAGGGGGCTTGGGTCAGCTGAGCTAACACGCACACACACACACACACACTCGCACACCAACTGGCAAGCAATCAGAGCCGTTGCCTCAAGGATGGAGACACCATAAAAAGCCATATAATAATATATTTTTGAGTCGTAAAAAAAAAATATTAAATTTTTTTTTTTTTTTTTTGAAGCGCAAGTTAATCAGTCGAAAAGGGGTTGACTGAGAGAGGGTTGTGTGGACGATAAGACTGAGTGTTGTATGTTATGTATGTACACTGTGTGTATGTGCTACAGTCTGTACATGGTATGGGTAAACAATAAGAAACCCTTCAGTTAGAGAAGAAGGTCGGTCTGCCTACTCTTTAACAAATTGGAAATCTGATCTTGCCTATTTATCGATACTTTAGCCTCGCTTCACTGTAATAAGGCGAACACATTAAAGACATTATATGCTATTTTAGCTATTGTTATGTTTCATTATTTCTCTTTCTTGATGTTCGCATATTTTTTCCGGAATAGAGGCCGCACTATTCTCGATTCTATGCTAAAGTTCCAGAACAGGACGTGACTTATGCATTAGAATTTCTCGAATTGCGTTTGTTTTGTTGGGGGAAAAACAAGTCTATAAACCTTGTCTGGGTCAGATACACTCACCCATACACTCACACATACCATACACACACATACACATACAAATGCAAACGTAAAGTGAAACCGTAATAATCATTTCGTTTCGCATTTTATGCGTTTTTCATGTGCATTTTTTCAGTGTTTTTCAACAATTTAGAATTGTTATTACAACACATATGTATGACAGACGGTTTTTCCCGCTGCCCCACCTCCCACTAACCCTCTCTCTCTCATTCTCTCTCTTTCTATTGCCTTCCTCTACTTAGCCTTTTGCCTCGACTTGCCTCACTGCGGTTCTAAGTTTTGTTAATTGAATCGTAAAAGTGCTCAGCATAATTATCGCTGCTATTGTTGTTATTTGTGTTATTGTTGTTATTGCCACAAGTCGTAATACACACACTTAAATAATTGCATTCCGTTGTTATTATTGTAATTCTGCTCCTGTTGTTATTGTTGTTGCTGCTTGCCCGCAATGCAAATCCATGTAAACAAAAGTCAGCAGAGTGGGCGAGTGAGGGAGAGAGTGAGAGAATGAGAGAGCGAAAGAGATGGCAGTCTAGAGGGCAGCCAACTGGGCGGAGGTGGAAGGCCGCGAGAGTTCATCGCTCCAAATCAATGCTACCTAGCTACCTATGCAGCGAGAGAGAGATGGGTAAGTGAGCGAAAAAGATACGATAAAGATTCGCCAGCGCAATGTCGAGCAGAGGCTGCAAGCAGCGACGACGGTAGCTGCAACTGAGACTGAGGCTGCACGCATCTTGTCAACAATTTTGCGCAATTTCGGACGCAATGCAAATTTTAAATATGCAAAAATTCAAATTGAGCGCGAGAGGTGTGCGAAAAGTAGCTGGGAGCAGAAGAAAAGGGAAAAGAATCTTAAGCAAAAGAAAGGAAATTAAAGAAATTATAGAATAATAAGAAAAGAGAAGGAAATAATGACAATGATATAGTAAGAACAGAAGAACATTAATATTTCAAATATAACTCCATCTTTAATTACTATCAATCGATAGTATTACTTATTTTATGTTTATGATTGATTTATAGTTCAATTAATTGCAGTAGAACTCTTTGTCAATGCTCTAACTGATCCTCCTACACATTTACTTCTGACTTCTAACTTTAGAGATTCATTTTCTCTCACCTACCAACAATTTATCTCGCTATCTAGCAAGCTTTAAGGCTCATTATATCTGACATATTACATATCTCTACATAACTATTAAGTACTCAATCAATAGTTTATATAAATATGAATGCAAATATATATTTTTCGCTCCATCTGCCCATATTATCTTAATTTATAATACTTTCTACATATTCGTAAATCATTCTCTCCATTCATCTATCATTTATCTTTATATATTCTCCTTTTATAGTACTATATCATAAACTCTTCTGATATCAAAACAAAGTCAATATTTCAAGTAACCAAACTTGACACTAATTTCCATGAACTCATACCTTGTCTTAACTTGCAAACCTCATCGAACAACCCTCGCAAGCAACGTTAGTTAACTTGCAGTTGATGAGCAGCTATTGACACTTGGCCGTGTGTTGCCATGAGGCTTGCACACACCGAGTGCATTCACTTTGCTGCGCGTTGATCTTTGGCAGTCGACAACGACTCCGACGACGACGTCATCGTTTCGCTACAGTGCTGTTCACTCGCATGGGGCAACCTTGCTGCGCGTGCAGTGTGTTTGTTGAGCGATCCACTGGCAAACCGATTAGCCTAATCGAATGCAATGTCCGTCCCCCCCGTCTGTCACGACTTCATTACAAATTTTTGATGGAACATGATTAATGCCTGTCAATTAACATTAAGCAGCGTTTTCTGATATTTTGTTTTGGATCTCTTGAAATTTGCATCATCTTGTGAATGACTTTGATCATTTGGTTTAATGGCATTACTAGCCGAGTAATCTGTCTATGTATCGCTATGCTAAACAGGTTTCTTCTTCTGCATTAATTATGTCAGTTAATGTGGCAACTCGTTTAGTTGTTGTTGTTGGTAATGACGAGCAGGTTCATTAATTAGTCAGGCAGTTGATTAACATAAATCGAGCAAAGTTAATTGATCAAGAGAGGGAGAGGGGGATGGACGTAGGAAGCTGGGAAAGGTGTCAACTTGTTTGTTACTTTGAGTTGATCTAGTGCACTATCATAGATGCAATGTATCTAAGTAGTAAAACAGTTTAGCGAAGTGAAACTTGGTGGATCTATTAAGATAAGTATTTTCTAGGATTTTATTACTGTTTAAAAATTTAAAATTCGTGGAATACTTATTGAAAACTCTCTTGTTTTCACATCAGTTGAAGCGCCACAAGGGCAACAGATCATTGACAGCTCTCAATATCAACTGGATATTGCACTCTTTATATTTCCCTCTCTAACGTACTCTCTCTCCCCCTCTTGCATGCATTCTCATTCGTTTTGTGTGCCAGTTTCTGTCTGTTTAACGTTGCCAAAACATCCGTTCTGAAATAAAATTGTTAAACACTTTTTTGCCAATCTATTTAGACTCCTCTTGCACGCTCCCTCTCTGTCTCTCTCTTTCTCGCTCTATGCTTAACCGAATTAAAACAATGCAAATTAATGTCAACATGCGACATTTAACATTAGAAGTCAAGCAGCTGCAGGCAACAAGTGCTGCAACAACAGCAACACAGCAACATCAAATGCGCTTGTGTTGCACATGCAACAAACACACAAAAAAAACGAAACAAAAACAAGAACCAAACCAAAGTTGCTTGTTGCAATTAGTCAAATTCAAACAGCAACAACAACAACAATAACAAAAAACTAATGATGAATTTCATTATACGATTTGCTAATGTGCAGCAACATCGCAGCTGCGCAGTTGGCGTCGCTGCTGGCGTTGCTTTAAACGAGGGCCGCCCACGTCAGCGCAGCGCGCGCATCGAACGTTGGGCAACGTTGAGTGCAATGCACGACGTTTTGCTGCCAACAACAACAGCAGCAACAGCGAGCGACAGAGCAGAGGAAACAGCAACAAAAACAAAACACAAAATGAAATTGTTACGCGCATTACATGACGGCGCTGCCAGCGTCGCAGTCTGATAATAGCAAAAGGCAACAACAGCGCGACAGCAGCAACTACAACACGAACTGAGGCAAAAAAGCCCCAGCGACAACCGACAATGACAAAAAGTGTGCGATAGGTCGGTGTTGTGCACGCTCTGACTCGCTCTCCTCTCTCTGCCTTCTCTCTCTCGTACTTTCGTGCAAGTGGGAGGCGGCAGCGCGCTTATGGCATGATGAGATAATGCTATATATAGTATTTGTGCAATATAACTGTAGTTTATACTATATTTAATACTTGTGTAAGCACTTTTCCCGCAGTTGGCATGTCAGATAAAGGCGAGAAATTGGCTAGAATTTTACACGATTTTGCGATAAAATATTTTTACATTTTCTAGAAACATTTTTCTATATGATAAATTACATGATAGTTGCTACAGTTAGTTAATATATTCAAAGATTTATCATATTATTATAAATAGCTGAAGGGGAGAAATTTATGGGAATATTATGGGAATTTGTTTAGCCATATTAAAGATTATATATTTGTTAAATATTTATACTTCCAATAAAGGAGCCATTTGCATTTTTAAATATCATTTGATTTTCGAAATATTCCAGAAAATTCTTTATTATTTATTTCACTTGCAATTTAGTATCGCCTAGTTATGGAGATAATAGAGTTATATTCTATATACACTCTATATATGATGTCATATTAAATCAACTTTGATATTAGATACAAATTTAATTTAAATTTAAGCTGTTTTCCAGCTAACAATTACATAAATTTGCTTGAATATTTACAACAGAGAAACGTTTCGCATGAAGCAGCTCACAGTAAATGGATTCTATCGATCGATGTTAACTATCTATAGGGTATAGTGCATAGTGTATTTCATTATGACAAATTGCTGTAGTTGCCCCCCTTCCCCTTCCACACACACCTCATTGTTGGCTGCTCTTTTGTTTGCTTTGTGTATTGTTTCGACTGCTGCTAATTGTTTGTGTTTGACTGCTGCTGTTGCTGTTGCTGCTGCTGCTGCTGCTGCAGTCGGTTGCAGTTGCCGCTGTCGTTGCTGTTGCTGCTGGCAATTTGCATGTGTCGCGAGTTTATTGACCGCGGCGTGGGCAGCAGCAAAACTATTTATAGATAAGAAAATGTGGCAAGAGTGCCAAGAAACGTTGCGCAAGCTGCCCGCGTGACGAATATGGCAATGCAAACTGATAGAGAAAGGGGTAAAGAGGGCAGAAAGAGAGGGTAGAGGAGAGGGAAAAAGAAATAGTGAGGGGTCACTGCAAAGACTATTGAGATGGCAATCATATTAGCAACAAGTTGGTGCAGCTAAAAGCAGATGTGTTGCCAAGCAGCTAACTTGCCACAAGCAACAGCAACAGCAACAGCATTGCTGATCCACCGGATGTTGCGTTGCCTCCGCTCCCCCGTTCCCCCTCTGGCCCCCCTCGCTGCAATCATAGCGCAAATGAAGCAAACATTTTTGCTGTTAACAACTTAATGCGCTCGAGATGGCGTCGCCCCGCTGATTATGCGCCTCAATCAACAGCAGCAACAGCAACAACAGCAACAACAACAACAACAACAACAGCAGCAAGCAGCAACAATTCGCACACTGCACTTCATAATTTCTGCTATCTGCGCTGAGTTGTCGCGCTCGCTTTTTATTTCACTTTTAATGCAATTAACTTGCCACTTGTCTGACTATCTGTCTAACTGGCTGTGCCCCTTTTCCCCCTCCCCTTCTCACTCTCTTGTGCAGACATTGCCATCTCTGTCATTGTCGCCTGCTCTCTCCATCTCTTTCTTTCTTGCTCTCTGTATTTGTCCCGGCGTTTGTTTTATGGCCAGCTTGAAACGCTGCTTTTATCTGTTTTTCTTGGCCAAGATTTATTTTATTGTTATTGGAAAAGCCGCTCACCAGGCAAAAAAAAAAAACCCCCCCCCCTCTTGTTTCTATCCTTGAAAGTTTCAATATAAGTTTCAGCTAGTGAATACTTGTGAATACACTCGTGTATTCGGGGCAGGGAGAGAGGGAATGCTCTCCACTTTGGTCCTTTGTGTTTTTCGTATTAATTCGCCATTAGAGCGTGATTAATGTTGTTTATTTCGCTCGAAGTTATTAGCTAAATGTGTTTATTATGAGTGGGGCGATTAGTTAGCGGGAAATGGCTTGGTGGAAAAGAATGGCTAGAAGGAAGATGCGTTAGTGAGATGGGGGAAAAAAAGGAAGAAATTAAGCTATAGAGATAAAATTGTAAATGATAATAATATTTATGATGATAATAATATGATAATAATAATGAATAAAATACTGATAATAATAATGATAATAATAATGATAATAATAATGATAATAATAATGATAATAATAATGATAATAATAATGTTAATAATAATGAATCTAGCAATAATAATGATAATAGTAATAATAAATATAGTAAAAATTATAATTAATGATAAGAACAATAATGATAATATCAATTATAAACTTAAATCTCCCATTATAAAATGTAAAATTGAAAATTCTCCGACGATTTTGAGCGCCCTTAATCGCACTTAATTTAATTAACTTGTTTTCTATGCAGTTAATTACTCTGTATATTGCAACGAATCACTTAACACACACTCAAACACACACACCTACACCTGCACACACACAGACGCACACACCTACAAGCTGTGCATAAATTATACGCGTCTCTCTTGACGTCCTTCAGCGTGCTTTGCCTTTAACATGCAATTTACATGAATTTGTAAATTTTATTTTACATTTTATTTAATTTTTCTTTTACCTTTTTTCAAACTCAATTTTTTTTTTTTATTTCACACCAAATATTTAAGCAGCAAAATCAATTAAAATATGTTTGTCGATTGTCTGAAGTGGGCAGGTGAAGCTGGAGTTGACTGTTAGAGGGATGAGGGGACGGGATTGGGGGAAGTTGTGGCACTCGTTGTGGGTTTTACGCGATAATGACCGGCACAGTGGGGCCGCATGGGCGTCCATGAGAAAAATGCATAAATAACAAACACAGCAAAAGTTACACACTAACAAACAAATAAAATACCGATATTGAACATAATAATACTGATATAAAAAGGAAACATAGTGGAAAATGTTGAAAAATCAATTTAATTAAACCTTGTCGTTTTCTTAGGAAATTTTTCAGTTTATTTCTTTATAACATTTGCGTTTAATCAAGTATGAAACGGAACTCACTGCTGATTGTGTAGAGCCATAAAAATGCCATACAAAATGTGGAATAAACTTTGCAATTATTTGCTTGATTGTTGTGCTACGACAACTTGATGTTATATGAAAGAGATCAAGGCGAATATTTCTAGAAAAACTTGAGAATATAAATATCATAAATTTTTTATGGAAATTGACAATGAAATTCTTTTCTAATAAGTAACAGAGATAGAAAATAAATTAAGCTTGGAATGTTCCAATTATTCAAAAAAATTGCTATAAAATAGATTTTGAATTGTTTTAAAATAGGTTTAAAGCTGTTTCTACTATTCTACTTAAGCTTTAAAGTTTACTATAAATAATTTATTTGCTATAAACTTGAAAAGTTAAGGCAATACTTTATCAGACATTGAAAATAGTGTAAAGAATTTCTAAAGATTTTTTAAATTAAACCAAAGTTTGCATTAAATTAAAAAAGTTAAGTTGAATAGTCACTCTAGGCTTGAACTGCTCTTAGTTTCTCTCAGTGTAGTTGCAAGTATTAAATTCTATTTAAATGAAGTTGCATACCAAACACAAATTCCAAGCGATATCACGACTCAACTCGGTATCGGCTCTGCGAACGACATGTGTGACACCTACAGAGCACGACGATGCCGACGTTCTTGAAAACTTGCAAATGCCTGGGAGAGCGACAGAGAGAGGGACTAAGAATAATTGCTGCACCTCACAAAAAGGGGGGCAAGGGGGCGTGGCTTAAGGCTATAACTATTAGTTACTGCATAATTACAGGCGCCGTGTGTGACAAATGATAAACAACGACAAGTTTCGGGCCCGTAATTTGACCTTAATGAGGCGCCTTTAATTCATTTTAATTGCCACACTGTCTGGTCTCACTTCCTCTTGCGCCTTCTCTTACTCACCTGCTCTATAATAAACACCTTTTGTGCAGCGTATCGCGTTGCATGTTCCTCGCACTTCCAGCTTCCCCGTTGATGCTGCAGCAACACACTGTGCACAGTGGGTCAATGCCAGTGCAAATGTCGCTCATCGCTAATTTAGACATTCGCAGCATTTAAGCAGCGCATTTTATTGCCTGCGCTGTGATCGCTGGTAAATTTATCTAGCGATTTATGCGACACACTCAACGCACACACACACACACACACACACACACTGGCAGACAATGACAACTTTACGACTTGCCCCACTCGAACCATTCGAACCACGCGAACTTCGCTTTGCAGTTGGCCTATAAAACTGGCCAATGTGGACAGTTGCACATGTGCTTGGTGGCTATCTGCACCACCATCGCACACACACATACACACTGGAACTCGCATACACACAAGCTTAAAGCATTTGTCAAACTGATTGCGAAATAAATTGTTCGTATTGTTCGTTTGTTTGGAGGGGGCCAAATTAAAGATGTCTACTGCTGCTGTTCTTCTTCTTCTTCGCCAAGTTTGGCATTGTCCAACAAATATGATGCATGAGTACCCCCTTCTCAAGTGTCTCCCCCCCCTCGCTGCGATTATCTGCATAATTTAATGCTAAATTATAGACTTTACCAAACAGTTAATACACGTTGCTTGATAAGGAATTGTGTGGTTTCTCCATCTTTCAACTACTCTGACTCAGACTGTATTTGCATTTTGCCTGTGCGAGCGGGAATGGGTGTTAGAGAGGGAGGGAGTGAAGGTATGAGCAGGCAGAGTTAATAAATTGATGCTGCTTTATGGCAGGCAAATGAGGCTGAAAATACACACAATTTAGTTAAGATTCTAAAGAGATTTTGGAGCTTATGAAGGCAAATTTTATGGCAAACAAGAAAGCGTAATAGAAACTATAGGAATATTATTCATAATGTCAAGAACTAAAATTAGATTTTATTCTATTTGACTAGCATACAAAGAGTGTATAATCTGAAGAAATAAAATGAAATACATTAAAGATTATTTATTGTGATTCTTAAATGAAATAATTTAATTTGGCACAACAAGTTTGAAGTGCTTCACTTTAAAGCTTTTTAGATTATTTTAATTGACTTTAAATCTTATATAAATTTAATGACAATATACTATAAAGTGTGCATGCCATATATAGTACATATGCACAAACCTAATCCAAGGACAATTATAGATTATACTTTATAAATAACTCAAGAATTTTGCTTAGATTACATGGGAAATTCTTAGATAGATAACGACGAGATTCCTCTTCCCATATGCTACTTATCTTTGATTAATCGTGCTTTTATTTCAATATCAAATCAAAACTAATCTTGACTTTATCTCACCTTTTCTCTCTCTCTTTCTTTCTTTATAGGTATGTAGAGACATCGATATTTCCTGGTAATAAGAAAGCGCTATGAATCATTGAACAACATCGTGAGTACTTGCAAAAATGAAAAAACCGCAAATAAATATTGAAAGACAGAGATAGCCGGCTATATGTATGATTATCTGTGTCTGACTGGGTATATCTGCATGTGTGTGTGTGTGTGTGACTTACCTTGATAGTCGGTCGTCGGGTCTCTGTGCCCACACACACGGTTTGCTCGGCATCGCATCGCAGCTGTTGTTGGCTTAATTTGCATAATAAGCGCGCACAGCTGTTAATTAATAACGGTAAGAGCAGTAATAAATATGACAACAACAACAACAACAAGATCACTAGCAACAACAACTTGTGCGGCAAAAGATCAAAAAATGATTTGAAAATCGATTGAAAAAAAAAACCCTAAAAAAGTCAAAATTTTATAAGCGAATTTTGATTGCCTATTTAGGTTGTTGGACAGTGGCGAAGGCAAAGGGGGAGGGGGAGGGGGAATGCAATGCAAA
>JAEIFJ010000853.1:0-87508 GCA_018903435.1 Leucophenga varia
AATTTATAATTTAGTTCTAAAAAAATACATAATATTTTTAATTTCTTATCTAATAAATTAGTTTAAAATATGCAGTGAAATTAATATTAAATGAAGAGTTAATAACCTGTTTGAATAAGACAAATATTAAATTAGAATGCGATTTTTAAATAAAGACACTAGTCTACAGAAAAATAAAATTCGACGAAAAAATTTTGAAGCTTACATTAAAATAAAAAACTACTTCAATATAAAGTATGTAGTAGCTTCAAAATTCAAAGATAATTCTATTTGATATGGTTTTGTTAAGTGAAGATGACATAGATTATTTTATCTGTGTGTATACTAAAATCGCCGGAGAATTTTTATATCTGAGCAGCATCGCAGGCAGAAAGGATTGTTCCACATAATGAGGGGGTGTTTCAAATAGTATTTTGTGTTTTTTTTGTTTTTAAATTATTTATTTATTCATTAATATCTATTTTGTCCCCTTTAAAGTAATCCACTCTGATAAATTACACTTAAACCAACATTTTTTCCAATGCTCGAAATATGCCAAACAGTCCCTTTCCGGAATAGCCATCAGCGCCTTCGTCGATTCAGCTTTTATCTCCTCAATCGACTCGTTACGCGTTCTCCGGAGTGGTGTCTTGAGTTTTGGAAATAGCCAGAAGTCACACGGAGCCAAATCAGGCGAATACGGTGGCTGCGGAACGATATTGGTTGCATTTTGGAGAAAAAGTCACAAAGAATCGACCCTGTTTTTCAAGAAAATTCACCATTTTTGGTACCATTCGAGACTTGACACGTTTGATGCCCAAGACATCCTTCAAAATTGAATTAATTGATCCTTCCTATAAGCAAATTTCATCAGCAATGTCTCTCACAGTTAATCGACGGTGTGCAAGCACTAATTCTTTTACTTTTTGGATGTGAGCATCGTCCGTTGAGATCGATGGTCGACCAGGGCGCTCTTCGTCTTCAACACGTTCTCATCCTTCTTTGAACAATTTATACCAATCATATGTTGTTGATTTTGGTAGAGCTCGGTCCCCGTAAGCCTTCTTCAATATTTTTATTCCATTTATTGCATTCAGAAAACAAAATTTAATTTTTCAGCCCTAAACAGTTCAAACCAGTGTGCCACGCCTATTTTTTTAGGCACAGCACCCATACAAATCTACTACCCACTTTTGAGTTTTAAAAATAATTATTATTTATGATTATATTCACTCCTAATTCGGTAAAACCACTTCTAATCTCATCTACACTACTGATATGATATGGATTGGGCCACTGTAATATACATTTCCCATTCAAACTTACCTTCTATTAAAATTTGACACATGTGCTTTTATACTTACAGAAACATAGTGTCTAAAGCTGAGTTATATCTGATCATCCTCTTTACGTATTACTTTCCCCATCCCATATAACATTTTGTGTGGCGGGTATTTGAACTGCGGTCCCACCGAAGTTAATGATTTTGCTATTTTTTTTTTTCACAAATTTTACAAATATTGATCTTGTATTTATTTAAAATACGTCCTATAAACTGACTTTTAAACTTAAACTTTTCGAATGTCATCCAATGCCAAAATCAAAGGTTCTACTCGGTTTTCTAGGTATGCCCCCATACAAATTTATCGATTATTTTCTAATTTTTTTGGGAAAATAGTATATACTTTAAAATGTGTAAAAACACTTTATAATAAGGATCGCGCCACATTACCCATAGAAACTCGCCTACCATACCTGACTGTCTGTCCGAAATTTGAAACTTAAGGTTTTTTTTTGGTATAGCCCCCATACAAGCAACGCCCATTTCAGATATTCTCTATAAAAAATATTTATTATTTCCCATCCCATGTACATACCACCGATATGATACGAATCGGGCCAATACATTACATATAGCTCTATACAAACTCACCTTCAATTTTCTGATATTTTTAAGAAAATTATTGTTACATACTATACATAGTATCTGTATTTTTTGCCTAAATTTGATATGATAATTGTATCTAAACTTGGATTGTATCAGTCCATTGAACCCCCACCCCCCGTCTCGATTTTATCTTTGAATAGTTTGTGATCTAATGCTGCATTTCCATTGAGCCGCGTTTTGTTATCGCGTTAACAATTTATCGAAAAACGCGGAACGGTGTTTCCATTGCGTTTTAGCGTTAGCGTTCGGAGTTAAAACAGCTGATTTTGTTTGTTATGTAGTAAAAAATTGTACAGGTTAAAAAAATATTTTTTTTTTTTTTTGAAATGCAGACTTTTAATATATCGAATGGATGTAGGTGTTGTTCCTTTAGTAACTGCTGTCCAATACGAGCCTGAAAAGATAATCCGTCATTTCAATATATGCAGCTGAAGCTTTTATGTAAATGTTTATTTTTTTGCGGTTACTTTGTCAGCTGTTTTCATAAGTATGCGCAACTTACGATTGCCAAATTATTCGAACCGATAAGAGAAATCGGTTTGAAATCGGTGTGAAATCGGTTTGAACGCATGTTATCGAAAGTCGCGTTCAAAATTAACGCGACTTTTTCCCATACCTAACTGCCTATCTTTTTGTATACGATTTAACGCGAGTTTGTCGAGTTTTTAACGCTAACGCGGAACGCGGCCTAATGGAAACGCCGCCTAAGGATCACACACAAAACTATTCAAAAGAATCGTGTGAAGGGTATTTAAGTTTCGGTTTTACCGGTTCCACCGAAGTTAACGTTTTTCTTCGTTTTTATTTTATTTTTCTTGTCCACCTTTAAATACAATTTAGCCAATGTGCGACAAAGTCGCATTTTCGTTCACTATTATTGTTGTTGCGTTTGTTTTTTTTTTTTTTTGTTGCAATTGAATTGATTTTTTTATTATTTTGCCTATTTACGCTTTTGACATTTAACGACTTTTGCAGTTAAATTTTAATTGAAATATCACACATTTTACAATAGCTTTTGTTTGTATTATTTTTTATAAGATATTAGTTTTTTTTCACTTAAAATTAATTTATTTAAATTGATTTTTTAAAGTAATAATCTTTTTAACTATTGCTATATTTAAGGCTAGTTTAAACAGGTCAGTTTAAAAATAGAGGAATGACTCTTTTGCAATAACAAATAATTATTTTGATTGAGACTTATTTCATATGACGCTCTGCAAGAGTTTGCAAAAAGACCAAAGTATCCATTGCGTATTTTTATTCTATAAAGCTGTTTTAGTTCCGACGGAATGTATTTCAAGATTTTCAGCATCATACAAAAATATTTCAAGTCCGGAAACATACATAGCAGTAACCCTTAAAATAAAAATCATCACTTCTGCTTATTTTTTTATATGAACCAAAGAATCTGGAAATTAGAACATTTCGCAAAGTTGACCAACCCAGTTTATCTAATTTGTGAACCTCTATAAAAGAGTTTTGCAATTCTTTCAAATTAAACTACATCTAAAAGACCAGCTTACTCTATAAAATATACACTTAAATATCATTTTGGAATATTCGCTGGAATACGGACGAAATTCCATGGCATTTCAGAGTCTGATTACTTAACGTTAGCTTTTTCAATTAATGTTTTCGAAACGTTGTATTATCTCGAAGACAAAGTCTCTATTGTACAACCAATATCTTCGGAAGACCCCTTCGACATTTATGTAGATTTTATACATCACGTTTTGTACACCGAAGTTTGCTGTCATAATTTTTTTCAACCCTCTTTTCGAATTACTCTTTTTGTACGCTTCATCTCCAAAACTTATCTTACAGCTGTATCAGTTGACTAGTGGCAGAAGTACTAAATTCGAAACTAAGTTTTCTATTTTTCAACTAGACTGTTCATTTTACGAAATTCGACAAGTGTAACCCAATCAAGCATTACTCGATCAAGTAATAACCCCACCAAGGATAGAGCCAGATGTAAGATACAGGCTGTTTGTCTGTCTGGCCTCGATATTGACGAATTTTTGTCGAGTTCCACATTGGTATTGCATTTTTGGGCTTTTTTGATGAATCTGTTTTTGATCTCTAGTCACAATACGATGCAAAATTTGTATACCCGTTACACATACCCGTCACTTTGTAACGCATTGAAGGAGACCCCATAAAGTACATATATTCTTGATCAGCACAATGAGACGAGTCGATCTAGCCATGTCCGTCTGTATGTCCGTCTGTCTGTTTATTTCTACTAATTTTTTTTGGTTAAGATATGAACATATTCAGCTGGAAAATTGGAACTTAAGGTTCTCTCGGCAACGACTACTTTGAATGTTAGAAACCAAAGTATCACGTCCATTTTAAGGTATAGGCCCCATATGAACTTTCCGGCCATTTTGTAATTTTTGTGTGAAAGTAGTTATTATTTATAAATGTATTCACTTCTAAGTCGGAAAAAACACTCTCCAAACAAAGTCACCAACCATTTTCTAATTTTTTTTTTTTTCAAGAAAATATTTTTTACTTTGTACTTCGGTTAAAATTTTTCTCCACTATTGTGTCTAAACCTTGCTTGTATCGTGCTATTGACTCCAAGCCATCCCTTCTCCAAATTTTACCTAACCACAGATGATCATAAATAAACTAGACCAAGATGTGGCGGGTATACCAAAGTTAACGTTTTTCCGTGTTTCTATATTAAACTGATTTTCTACATTTTTTTCTAATTACAAACTTTTTACAGTGAAGTACATATTTTAGATTAAAATTCGTACAATGACTTTGAAAACATTATTGCAGCCACAAATATTGAAATAGTTAACACAAATCCAAATAAGGCTCTTATTGGTCTAACCTGAGACATGTCAACATAGGATTCTTCTGAATATTTCTTGTTATTGCAAACATCATCATCGTTTATCCCTAAAAACTTTGATGATGTAAATTCTGATCTGATGGTTCTTCAAGAACTTGTGAGTTAATATTTGCAGAATCCAGTTCTGCATATTTTACTTGGTTTTCATTTTCCTCTGTTTCCGACATATTCTTTCCAATAAAATTTGTTTTAGATTCTGATACAAATTGGCATAATTCACTCTTTGAATTTTCAATATTTAGTTTGTTGCAGTTAGAGTCGCTCTTTTCGTTTAGTTTTATTGTAGTATTTGAACCGTGCTGACATGTTTCCGGGTCACTCATATTGTTAAACTCAGATTCCGATACTTGAATGAATTCGTTACAATCTAGTAAGCGGCGGCACCAATCGGGCCACTGCATGCCTGTTTCTCTTTTGAAGACTTCATTTACTGTTTTGGTAGACGTAGTAGTCTGGTTGCTTTCTTTCAAAATCTGTACTGGATTTGAGCAAAGTTGTTTTCTTTGCGACCCTTCCTTAGATCTCGACTTTGGAATGAATTCACTGAAATCCTTTTCTTGTTCCTTTAGTTTAGGTGTGACTGTTTGATAAAACTTGTTTCCTTTATGAACATATTTGCAAGTTTTGGCATTAGGCATCTGACCGCATGTATTGCATTTTCCAGCTGCCGATCTTGATATTAGCATTTTTATTAGCTCCTTTCTTCCCGGTAACTTAATTGCTGTGTCACTGTACATTGTAATAATATTTTTTTTTGTTTTTGTTAATTTAAACTTTTTATAAATTTATAACAAATATAAATACTTTTAGTCGTACTTTTTTCTCTTTTTTATTTTGAAAGCTGAAAATAAATAAAACAAAAATTATCTTACAATTTATCTACAAGTAGCTTTGTTTATTTTAGATTAAGAATCAGGCCCGTGCGGATGGGGGGTTTTGGGGTCTAAACCCCAACTATCTTCTAAGGGACACCATTGAACCCGGACTCACAGATTCGTTGGAACCAAGGTTTTTATTTTAAAATATGAAAAATATTGGATTCGTTCAAAGGCTCAAATTTAAAGGGTATAAACCAAGCCTTAAGTAGTAACATTTTATGTATGTAGGCACTCAACTCTGTACATAGAACTAAAAGAAGGGTAGTCCAAGGACAATTGAATGGGTTTTAGAAAACCTGTTGATAGACTACAAAAAAAAAAATTATCGAAAAAAGTTTTTTTGGACCGCCCTAACCTAAATGCCTACCCCAAAAATTACTACTCAATGGGTGATTTGTACCCTTACATTTGAGCGTTTGCACATAACTAGAAATACGTATCTAACATATTTCTATATTTTAAAAGAAAAACCTTGATTAATACAAATCGATGAGTCCGGTTTCCGTAGTGTTCCTTGTTAGTACCATACTTCATTGTATTGGATTTTCCTACAAATACTCAAAAATTGGGTAAATTTGTATGGAGGTTATACCTAAAATGTTTGTAGTCCTACCCATATAGGGACAATCAAAGGCATCATTTATATTAAATTTGAAGTTCCTAGAATAAGAAACAAAGAAGTTTTATTTATCAAAAACCAAAAGTTTTGGGGTAGATTTGTATGGAGGCTATCCCTTAAAATGGGACCAGGGAAAAACCGTTTGACGACTCTGGGTACAGGGTATAAAAAAACATTTACATTTTTCATTAACTGTTAGAATGCCGGCTATGACGTAAATTGCTTTTGCATTGTACATTGCATGGAAATCCCAATTTCTACGCCATATTCCATACGATCCAATGCACACTGGTCCCAAATTCACATTTTTTTTTTGCAGAAATTGAATTTTCTTTACGATTAAAAATACATTTATATATATTACTAGCGGATACCCGGCGTGTGCTACTACGTTGTTCCGGCGTTTTTGCTGCTCTTTCCGCCTTTTTTCCATCTGCTGTGTATTTAATTTTTTTTATATAGCATTTTTCACTATTTTTTTTTTTTTTTTTTTGCAGCGCTATTATAATGGGTTGGGGCTGACTTAAAAATATACTAAAAAATTGGGGAATCAGCTGTTTTTCATTTTTGCTTTTTGTTTATGTTAAAAAAGCAAAATGATTTTGTTGGGGAAAATTAGAAAATCGACTTCTTAAACGAACCGAATGTGCCTAATGCATTGTTTTAATGGTCTAAAACTCTATTTGCACTGTTTTCTTTCAAATGTAACCGGTTTGGGGCTCATCGGTTGGACGGTTTCAACGTATAGAGTAGACAAAGAAGCATACATACATTTTTATATAGATAGATATATAGATAACAGAAAATACATTAAAGGAGTTGAAAATCTTTGTAACTTCATTTAAAGTGTAGCCGTGTAAATTTGGGGATCCCTGAAAGTCAGCTGTTTATTTACTGTACAGCCTCGTTTCCACTGAGCCGATTTTGTTATCGCGTTAACAATTTATCGAAAAAAGCGAAACAGTGTTTCCATTGCGTTAGCGTTCGAGTTCAAATAGCTGATTTTGTTCGTTACGTAGTAAACAAATTGTACAGCGCTAAAAAAAAAAATTTTTTTTTGAAATCTAGTTTTTTTAATCAAATGAATGGATGTCTGTGTTGCTTTAGTAACTGCTGTCCAATACGAGCATGAAAAGGTAAGCCGTCTTTTGGATAAATGCAGCTGAAGCGTCTGGGTAAATGTATAATTTTTTGCGGTTACTTTGTCAGCTGTTTTCATAAATATGAACAACTTACGATTATTAAATTATTCGAACCGATAAGAGAAATCGGTTTGAAATCGGTGTGAAATCGGTTTAAAAGCGTGTTATCGAAAGTCGCGTTTAAATTGAACGCTACTTTTTCCATATCTAACTGCCTATCTTTTTTGTATACTATTTAACGCGAGTTTGTCGAGTTTTTAACGCTAACGCGGAACGCGGCCTAATGGAAACGGGGCATAACTGCACTTTTATCATGCCATGTAGAGTTCAGCCATGCAGAAATGCTTGACATTTTTTTATCATGTGGCCATATGACAGATGCCCTTGCAGATTGGGTATTCAAACAAATTAATTTGTATCTTATGAATATAAACTGCATTCGCCTCAATATTAGGAATTGATGCCGTTTTTCTCAGCAATTTTCGTTTTATTTTAACAACAATTTCATGTGAATGTGGAATAAAAGTTTAGAAATTTCAAAACTTCTGCCGACAAACTGCCTCTTAATACATAAAAAATATTTTTACCCAATATCATCGATAGTTCAAAAAAATGTTGGCACATGGTGCCCAAATAATAGCCGCTTCTTCACTTCCTGTTGGCTAGCTCGGCGAAAATGCGTTGAAGGACCGAAAAAAAAATTTTATAAAAATGATAGACGCTCGTATGCACGACAAAATAGCCGAATAAATAATATGAATGCATTTTTTTTACAGAGCAAAGGACTTTTCAGATCCACTAATATCTAGCACTTCCCACAAAATGTGAAGCAGATGAATTTTCCATCAGCTCTAATCAAAATTTTAGTATCACCTACTATGCTGAATTTTGATAAGGACGACGATGACGATATTGATAGCGAACTTGATGCAGATGTAGAATAATAAACAAATAAAATCCTTAAATTTTACAGTCAAAAAATCACAATTATTTTTATTGAAGGGTATATTAAGTTTGTAAAGCATTAAAGGAGTCATCGGAGAAAATATATATATCCTTGATCAAGCTCGACGAAACGAATCGATCTAGCCATGTCTGTCCGTCTGTCTGCTTGTTTCTTTACAGCTGAAATCCAGAAGATAAGCTTTTCTCTTTAACAAGCAAATCAAGTATGAAAATGAAAGTACTACGCCCATTTTTAGGTATAGATCCCATCAAAATTTTTCTTTTTTTTTTATTGTTTTGTGTGAAAATAGGTATTATTCATGAATGTATTGACTCCAAATTGGGTAAAAATACTTAAATTGTCTTCCAATTTCAAATCTAAGGTACGGACCCATACGAACATTTCCCCTCATTTTGTAATTTTTGTGTGAAAAAGATATTATTAATGAATGTTTTCACTTCAAATTTTGTAAAAAACACATCTAATATCATCCTAAAGATTCTACTGATATTTTAAGTCACCACTCATTTTTTAATTTTTTTTCAAGAAAATATTTATTATTCTTTCTTTAGGTAAAAATTTTACGCCTTTATAGTGTCTAAGCTTTGGTTGTATCGGACTATTGACTCCAAGCCATTCCTTCTCCAAATTTAAACTAAGCCATTGATGATTATAAATAAACTATACAATTTTTTTTTCGGTTGCCATACAGGCTGTGACAATCAAACTTATAGGTTAGAATATTTATTTTTCAAATTTTTGCCACAAAAATTTAAATTGGGATAAATTTAACCAGATGTTGAAAAGGGATAAGTAAGACTGAATACCCCATTT
Source organism: Leucophenga varia (assembly GCA_018903435.1). Classification (NCBI taxonomy): domain Eukaryota; kingdom Metazoa; phylum Arthropoda; class Insecta; order Diptera; family Drosophilidae; genus Leucophenga; species Leucophenga varia. The sequence continues at coordinate 9,216 of JAEIFJ010000853.1, forward strand.
GTATGGATACTTATGTGTTGCCAAGGCCACGCATAGGCTGAAAGGCAGAATTATTGAACGGAATTATTTACAAAGTGGACTATTAATATGGTGATTATCAAAATGTTATCTTTCTCAATGTCTTCAATGATATCTTTTAAAATATCTATTGCCATTAAGCAGACGGGAGATCAACAAAAGTAATTTTAACAAAACAAAAAAAAAAACAAAAATAGGCACACATACATTACAGCTCAAAAGTGGGTTAATTAAAAGATGAAATGTTACATTACAAAAACGCATTTTTACACAACAACCGGAAGCAAAGTATGCTTTGTTGCTAATCTAGAACTTGCATGTACCAAACCAAATATGTATCTAAAAAATTAAACAAGTCGAACTCTTCCAAAAGAAATAATCAAGAAAAACTTCCGCACGTGACTTCCGTTAAAAAAAAATAAAAACATCGGAAAAACACGAAATGCTAAATGAAGAAAACGCTTGCTTGCGTTAAATAAATACGTATTGTAACAATTTAGATACAATGTATCTGATGCACAGATATCAATGCGGTATATTTTAGAAAAAAATAAAAATAAATAATAAAAATGTAAAAAAGTTTGAAAGTATAAAATAAAATGCATACACTCAAAGTAATTGCACTTCAGATACTTATAAAAGTATCTAAAATGAATGGAAAAGCCAAAAACAGTAACGAATGTCAACGGATTGTTTGCTTAAATGACTTATGTGTGTGTGTGTAAAATAAAATCGAAAATAAATTGATTTTTTCTATGCTAAAATCAACTCATTGCATTGCATTAAACACTCACCAATTGTGCTCATCGCAATGATGATGATGATGACTTTAACAATTATATTCATATAATATTTTTATTGTTGAATGACGTAGCCGTGTCTGTCAATAAATTGTGCCATAGTCTGGTCTGGATCTTCAGAAAGCACAGCGATTAAAAAGCGATTATTTTATGGAAAGCGCATATCAAGTAAAATAAAAATAAAATGAAAATAAAATAAAAAAAAAAATAAAAAAAAACCCAAGATGCCACATTTCAGTTGCGTCTGTCAATAATGGCGACGGAAATTGCCAACGCAAAGCTCAACTGCTGCTGTCTCCATTGCCACTTCACTGGGCAATCGCAATCATTTATAAGTGCAGCTAATACCGTTGATCTGTTGATTTGTCGATTGGACACCAGCGCTACACAGCGCAAGTATATCGTCTTAGCTGACTAATCCCATCAAGCGTCACCTGCGACAGCTTATTCGCTCTGTCTGTCTGTCTGTCCTTCCGTTTGTCATCAAATCTTAGCTTCACTTTTTGTGTGTGTGTTTGTGTGTGTTTTATGTTAATGTCCGCGCGTTGACATTTATTGACAGTTATTTATAATAGGTAACTACAATACAACTACTACTGCACACCCTCGCTTTGCCTCGCGCTGCAAGTGTAAAGATATTTCATCTTCAGTTGTTCTACCTTTAAAGGTGAATACGCAAGCTGCTGCCTTTTAAGTTGTAAGCCAACTGCTACGCATTTGGCATATTCTATAATTACAGGCAACCAATAACTGCTGCTGTTGTCGCAAGGTGGCAACGCACTTGGCACATGCCCCAGCAAAATTGTCAATACTGAGATTGTGGCACGCGCTACTCTGCTTGCTGTATCGTCTTGACTCTGCACTGCACAGGTTTTGCTCATTAACAGTCGTCGCAGCTCACAGTTTATTTCTGTTGTAAAATATTATTGGAAAAAATAAGAAATATTGTCTATTTTGGCATTTGTCACACTTTTAAAGGCTTTGCATCCAATACAGCTTCCTCTCTCTCTCTCTTGTGTCGCTAATCACTTATTTATGACCATTTTGACTTACCTTCTGCATGACTTCATACCAATTTATGGCACTCCATAATATTGAATACAACTTGGCTACTACTAGTTGGCTTTATTAAATTATTAATTAATAATTCAATATTAGTTGCGGTCGGTTGGCATTTGTCTCAAGTAAAAGTGTGGAAGTTCACCTAAAATGGTTGCCTTTAATAAATGACACATTCTTGCAAACCTTTGGGATTGTTTGAAGCTGTTAGTTCGTATGAAAAAATCCGATAAGATACTTTTTTCTAAAATTATTAGTTTTTATTTAGCTAGTTTTAAGTATTTCACTTGATGCATTGTGCAATGGGACTTTGAGTCTTTGTTAGAAACAATATTTGACTAATGAGTTCATTAATGATTAATTTAATTAAAAATATTTATCTAAGTACAACGTAGTAATTGGTATATCAGATGAAATGAAAAGTCCATAATCGTCACTATAGCATCCAGTACAATATTACAGAAGAAGAAAAAAAATGTTAACGATAGAGCGGATGCTTAAATACACGTCACCCGTCACCCTTAAGCACCAGTAAAATGCACCTTTTAAATGCCACAATATTAATTTTCCATGTATTCTCCTTCCAAAAATATGGCTTTTCGGTTTAAAAGCCTCCATTAAGACTCTAAACAAAACTTTCAGAAAAAATTAAAAAAAAATATTTTTAACAATTATTAAAATTTCGGTTCGAAAATAGCTTGAATATGCCTTAGCTATTTTTCAAATGGGCCTCATTTTAAGTCTCTAGGTACTACCATCCCAGAGAGTTGCCTTCTCCAGTTTCAAGGTAACCATTAGGCGCCAGACCAAAATATTCCAAAATCCCGTATTAGTGCTCACTTTTATTATAAAAAACAAATTTTCACTAAAAATTTTAGCTTTCTATCTGTAGTTGTTCGGTCTGTGGGCCGATCGCACTTGAATGAATGAACCGACCGACTCAGGTGAAAGATATTTATATATATATAGATGATTGTAACAATAAAACAGCGTAGCATGGAATATGAAGAATGCTTCGAATAACTGATAAGTGAGACACGAAATGACTATTCTACTCCGTTTGATGCATTGTGATGATTCCATATGTCGAGGCAAAATTTAAGAACGGTCGTAGAAAAAGCAAAAACTACTAACCAAAAGTTTTCAAAAGCAAAAGCGTTATCGCCTTTCTGGTACCTTTATTTCTGTGCATTTTTAGACTATGTATGTCTGCCGTATGAAAACGATCTTCTCGGAGACTATAAGAGATATAGTCAACATATTTTAAAATGAAGACTCTCTTGGGCCTTAATATGGTCACTTGCAAAGGGTTTTTCTCAAGTTCACAATAAGGGGTAGCACCCTTACCAATCTACTATAAAACTTTTTTTGTTTCTTGATCTTGAAACTCTCAATGAAATATCATAGCATGGGTAGGATCAACCAAATTTTATATACAGCCCCATACAAATTGACCCCATTTTTGAGTATTTGTAAAAAAATCCAATACAATATACTATATGTAGTATGAATTAGATAAGACTTAACTTGAGGTACATAAGGATAAGGTGCATCCTCGAATTCAGCGTTCTTTCTTGTTTTTTTTTTCTGTTGTTGTTGAGATATGACAAAATTTAAGTTTTCAGTAAAGAATTTTAAACTAAATTTGCTGTCAAAATAAAATTTAGAAGAATATATTTTGACTAAATTAATAAACTACAAAGTCACAACTTAACTGACCACAACAAAACATAGCAAAGAATATGCTTCAACTAATGACATGCCTAATAAGAATAAAATCTTTTTATGTAACCACAATACAAAGTCAAGAAAACCACCCCCTAACAATCATGGACACAGACACATGTGATAATATTGGCAATAAGTAGCTTTGGACTTTAGCTGCTCAAAAATTTATAAGCGGCTAGCATACGACAAGAAAGACCAAAGAAGCAACTTATGCATAAATACTTTATTTTTCTTTTTTTTTTTTTTTGTAAAAGATGGAAGAACTTTCTGCGTGTCAACTGTAGCAGATACAAGACTTACAAGTTTCCGTTGTGATTTATATGCTAAGCATAACAAAATAAAGCTTGTACAATGTTGAGTGAGATACTCGTACTCGCACTCGTAGTTGTGGTCAAGCGATAACATGCGGTTGAGTATTGTACTCGTACTGTGAGACATGTGTTGCCAAAATAGCGTTTTATTATTTTTTTTGCTATTCAAAGTTACACGCTTGGCCAGCATTTTCCACAATTCGCATACGACAGCTGTTGCCTTAGTCGCTTATTTTTTTTCTCTGTCCATTCCAGTTGGCCACAAATTTGATTTTATTAACTTTTCAGTTATTTTGGTCACGTTTGATAAGCTGTGAAAAAAACGTAATAATTCATGATGGCCCACAGCAAAACTTTAGCACCAAATTTTGATGATTTTAAATACATTTTATATGGCTTATTAAATGTTTCGTTTTTATTTAAAGTTGCATTTAAATGTTTGGGGGTAGTTCGAGCCACACAGACCCATAGCGCTGAGTGGCACTCAAGTGATTGATGTCCTTTTCCGTTGAACGATTGAGCTACGTTATCATCGTTAACCCTCAAATCAACTGTCTTGCCTTCTTCGTTTGTGTTGACACGCCCATTGCAGATTCATTGTTGCATTTGCTACGACTACTGTGACTGACAGTAGCTTCAGCTTCATCATCATCATCAAATACATCATTAGTCTCTTTGGGTAGTATCATTATCCTGAAAAGCTTTGCGTCAGCCTTTCATGTACATCATTAAAATGCGCTTTCAAATTAAATGCGCCTTTTATTTTGTATTTTTAACGCAGCATAATAAATCAATAAACAATTGCGCTGCGCTCTCTTTTTTTAAGTGAGCTATCAAATAGCTCCTGTAGATCCTGTGCAGGTGTCAGTGTTTCCTTCCCTTCTTCAAAAACTGTTTTGAAATTCAATTTTTGAGAGATGTAAATTATTGATAGCAAATACGTCAACGTTTATCATAAATAAATATTTTGCAGCATAATTATGCAAAAGGATGTTTTACTATATCGGCTAAAATCGACATAAATGAATAAATTTCGTTAATAGATTTTAAAGTATAATTTTCAAAGCAGTTGCAAGACTCTTTAAAAAGTTTAAAAAACTCATTCGTAATCATAGAATAAAATATCTAATAAAGTATCTCAACTTTAACTCAACAACAAAAAAAGTAGGCAGTTTCACTGTTCACGCACTGTCCTGCTAAAGGTGACGTAATTATAGATGTAGTTGCTCGCGCCAAATGCTAATAATACGAGTTTAAAATGCCTGCCCAATGCTTTTGCAATGGCCTTAAACCAAAGTGCAATGTACGCAAAAATATGCGATACAGACAGACAGACAGACAGACGGACATTCGTATAAACAGCAAGGCACAAACCCTACTCATTGTATTACTCGTTCAAGTGAACAAGTTATTACAAGGCAATGCTAAAAAGGATAACGCGCGAGAGTGCCACAATGACTTAACTGCTTCAACTTTGTTGACTGTAAAGAACTGAAAGGTGTTGTTGTTTGCCGTATTCGTTGCGTTACGTTGCGTTGCGTTGTCTGGCGTCCATTTGATGGCGTCCATAACAGTTGAAATTGCATATACGTGTATAGTGTAGCAGAAGATGAAGGGTTGCATACATATATAATTGAGGTATTTCTTCCTTTTTTTTATGCATAATGTATCAGGCAAATAGTGAAGGTATATTTGTTTTATTAACAGCTTTGAACAAAGAGTACAGGTTTATGAAAAAAAAACCGAAAAATTAACAGAAAGTGGAGTTTTTGCTTTAAGAGAATATAGGCAAGCAAAAAATGCTTCTGTATCAGCTTACATTAGAAATGTTGATGAGACAAAAGACATAGGCACACAAACTCTTAAAATATCAGATATCTCTTTGAATTATGTATTTCAAGAACTTACGACAGAAATTTATTACTTTACACTTTCACAGTCATCTCAAATATTAGCAGAAAAGTCGTCAACACAGCATCAATGCTGCTTTGATGATTAGTTTCTTTCGTCGATGACCTACCGACGACAGCTCCATGCAAGTCATTGAAGACATTTTCATACAAATGGCGTAGTAGTCTTGGATGATGTGCAAGACTTCTTGAATGATATGTCTTGCAAGACTTCTTGGATGAGAGTCTTGCAGAACTTCTCGAATGATAGTATTGCAAGAATTCTTAGATGACAGTCTTGCAAGACTTCTTAGATGACAGTCTTGCACGACTTCTTAGATGACAGTCTTGCAAGACTTCTTGGATGAAATAACTTGCAAGACTTCTTGAATGATAGATAGATAGATAGATAGATAGATAGATAGATAGATAGATAGATAGAGATGGCTTAGGAGAAAACCCATATTCCCCGCACAATTAGCATATAACTGCCATTTTGCTACCACAAAAAATAACTCGGAATGAGCTTTAGTACATGAAAGGCTCTAGATGGACAAAGCCAACCAGTATAGCTAAGGAAGGACCGTAGTTTAGAGGGACATAAGAGAAAGAGATCGCTCAGCGATTTCAACGTCCAATGTACCTTAGTCTACTCGATCTAAGTGCAGGACACACACAGAGGAAGGGTTCTAACGTTTCTGGAGTATACTCTTCTTCACAACTTCTGCATGTGCTGTTGTAAGGAATACCTAATCTGGCCGCGTGTTCCCCAATGGGCCAGTGCTCTGTGATGGCGGATGTAAGTCTCGCAAGATCTTTAAGGGTGTTGAACAGTAGAGTTCTGGTATGTTTGGGGTCAATCGTGGGCCAAATAAGCTAAGCTTTCCTGCAGCTATTTATATTTTGCCATTTTTTATTGCCTAAAAAGGTGAAGTGATTCCAAATGAGGGCGACCCTAGCACTCATTGGGATCTGAATCGCAACTGGCTGTGATTCACCCGATGAACCCCGTCTAGCCAGTGTGTCAGCTTACTCGGGACACATAAAAGGCAAAGTGTGTTGTGTCGACCAACAAGATTTAATAGGTTTTTACATTCCCTTACTAGCTTAGCTTGGCTGTCTGAGAAAATGAAAACCAATCTGACCCGAATCTTCAGCTGTAGCAACAGCTTGCACGTAAAAAAGTACAGCATGGATCTCCGCTGGAACACACTACAGAGATCAGACAGACAAAAGAACTCTTCCACTGGCTGGTCCTCCGAGTGTACCCCAGACCCCACACCGCTATCCATCTTGGACCCATCGGCGTAGAGCGACAGACCAGCTTTACTCCCCAGCAGCTCCGCCATCCAGTTTTGCCGTGAGGGTATTGTGGTTTTAAAAAATTTACTGAAATCCGAAGTTTCGGACAGAAAGTTAGTAGGGCCGCTTAAATCTTTACGTTGTTCTGGTGTTTTTACAGCTCTTGACTGCCGTTCTTTCAGCCAATTTGACTCCAAAAAACGAAAACATTTAGTATGAAGGTGTTTCGACGTTTTGGGGCTAGTATAAAAACATAAGAAGCACTGAAAAAAATGTTGTATGGGAAAAGCCAAAAATATACTTCATGAATGAACCGAATGTGTAGTCTTAAATCATTACTGAATTATTCCCTATATTTAGAAACCGTTTTGGGACATATCGTTCAAATGTTTTCCAAGATCATAGCGGACATAGAAATATTTTTACTATTTTATATATAAATAGATAAGTATAAATATAGTGACTATAAAAATTTATATAACCAAAATTAAAAATTAAAGCAAACACACTCAAAAGCCACTATAAAGACATTATACTTATACATATTCTTGCTGAACTTATACAAAAAGGATGAAGAAGCATAAAGCTAAAAGTCAGAATTGCTTAAACAGGCAATTCAACCAAATAAGGCGTACCGAGACCTTGAAACCAGACAACAGCAAATTTTGTAGCACTTTAGCACAATGTTTGCCATTTTTTTTTTTTGCTTTGTTAATCACAAAGTAATCTGAAATCTTTACAATGAAAAAGGATAAAGGATGTAAGAAACATGCAGCTTTATGCGCTCGCTTATTGTTGTTGTTATGCGACACATTAGCATAAAATGTTTATTAAGATAAAAATATATCTGTAACTGCTAACGTTTTGTTTTATAAATAAATAAGACGTTGCCATAATACAGCTTAGTAAACTCTTTTTTTTAAATCAGTTAAGTATCTTAAGTGTTGCCGCATAAGGCTATACTTAAGATACTTTATGTATATAATTAAAAGAACAAAATAAATACATATTCCAAATTCAAAAGCAACTTATCTGTAAATGCGTAAATTTTGCTAAACAAAATTTTCTTTAAGCAATTAAAACTTCAACATATGAAATCCTTTTTGAAAAATTGCTGCTGTATATAAGAATTTGTTGTAGTTGGTAAAATACTTAAAATGCAATTTATACAATTTCACTGTTTCCGTTTCCGTTTTTATTTGTCGTTGTCGTTGTCGACGTCTCTGTTAAGCTTTTCTCTCTTTGCCTTCGGTTGTCCTGATGACAACGAAGACGACAACGACGACGACAATTCAAAGTGGAAATATCTGTCATTAGCATTGATTAATTTGTTGCACGATTTACATACAAAAACAATCAATCAACGCGCGTGTGTCACAACAACTTCCTTTCTTTCTTTTTTTTTTTTTTTTTTTTTGGGTTGTATTCTACTCACTTTTCATTAGTCAATCTTAAGTTTTACAGAGAGTTCACTCGCTCGGTAACCTTAGTTTACACTGCAATGTCTTCGATGACAGTCATCAGCATTAGCAGCAACAATATAATCATCTGGCATAGTGCACAAACATCATTAACGGCTTCTGAAGACTGTTTTAGTTCTGCTCGGGTTCATCTTGAGGCAATTTGGTCAGAAGAAATTTTTGTATCTTAAAATACGTAATGAATCGTTTTATATATTCGTTGAACTTAAAGTTGTACTACTGTCTGGATAATTATGTTCACGAGCTTTGGGTGTTTGCGAAAATTTATTTGTAAGTTAGAGAAACGATTTGCTTAACTAAAGACAGTGAAGTAGTGAAATATACTGGGGTGTCAGGGAAATATCTAGTAAATATGGCTTCGGTTGCTTTGAAAATCTCTGAAGTAAAATCTCAGTGTTTCAGACTCTTGACTGATTTCACTGTTCGAAGACAGATTTGCCAACATCTGTATTGGGTTGCCATCACAGCTGAATAGTTTTGCAGGCTTTTGTAGACTTTTTATTTTCATTGTTTGTTTATATTTTTTATGACCCAACCTTAAAAATTTTAATTTACAATATATAAAGTGAGAAATAAATTAATCACGAATTTGTGATCGTGCTTTTTAAAATAAAACCAAAGAAAATTTAAAATACTTTCCCCGTCAAACAACAAAGGTTGCATAACAACTCTGTCAAGTGCATTGCTAGTGCTGGCAAATTATCGATAAAATTAATTTTAATTAATCAATTATTTAAAAATAGTTTGTTAAAAACTATTTTAATTTTTCTATACAATTATCATACAAAGAATTATTTTTCTGTTATCGACTATCGATTGTTGAATTTGATATCAGTTTCCCATCACTAGCACGTATACATTTTTCATGCTAACCTGCCAACTCATACCATTAATACAACTCATATAGTTAAAACATATTTTTTTAGTTATGAATTTTACTAAAACTCTTTCAAATCTCTAACAAAAACTTGAGAGATTTGTAGTCAACACAAGGACATTTGTGTGACACCTTCAAATCTCGTTTGGAACTGGGTTGGAAGTGGGTTGGAATTGAGTGGGAATTTGGTTGGAATTGGGTTAGTAAGAAGTTCTCTGACACCCCAAAAATTTTCTGAAAATCATGACTCTAAAAATGTCTGATTGTGCGATAGATAGATATTAGCAAATTTGTTTTTGTATTACCACACATCTTCATTCTCACATGTGGCAGTAGTCATAGTGTTTATGTTTTTATTGAATAACTTGAGTAAAGCACAAAATTCTTAGCGACGTCACCTACGCCAGAATAGGCCCATATGATCCCTTATTTACTTCTGCCTACTCGAACCAGCTAGATTTCCTTAAAATGGTGACTACTACACTAATCTTGAGTGATGTAATATCCGCCAGACTATCAATAAATGGCCTACCAAGTACGGTATACCCTATTCTTCCGATGGCTGTACAATGACTGAGAAAGTGCTCTGCTGTCTCCTCCTCTTTCTCGTTTTTACAGCTCTTACAGAAGTCATTTGATGCTACCACTAGTCGAACGGTATGTCTATCAGCAAAGCATTGTCCCGTGAGAGCTCCAACCATCATGGATAGAGTCCGTATACTGTGTCGCATGAGTTGGCTGTTCGGTGTTGGTGTTGTTTTCTGGCTATGTAAGATTCGAGATATTGCATTTGGGATTTGTGGTTCATCTAATCTCTGCCAGCTTGATAATTTCGTGTTTCACTCGCAATTGAGAGTGGCCATGGGAATTCCTGTCAAAATACTTTCTGGAGGAATAACGGAAATGGTACCTTCTCTGAACAATCTATCGGCTTCGTAATTACCAAGAGTATCTTGGTGACCCGGAGCCCATGCGATGCAAATCTCGTCAATAGATATGCGGCACTTAAAAGTAGTTTTAGATATGTTATTGTATGAGTCAAGTGCTTTTAAGGCAGCCTGACTATCTGAGAAGATGTATACATTTTGAGTAATACCTGAGAGGTGCCCTAGATATTGCATGGCTTCTGTGTATAGCGATCATTTCAGCTTATAAGACGCTGCTGAAGTATGAAAAGATTCTCTTATCTTCAGGTCCGGCGAAAAGATACACATATTGACGGCGTTGGTTTTATAATGGGGTAGGTTTTTCCATTGTGACCTTGTGGGATAAAAATATTGTACTTCCTACCAAATTTTGGATTTTGGTACAGTCTGTGGCTGGTGGCAAGAGCACTTGATAGTTGAGTATCCTCGAGTGTCCATGGTTGCAATTGTACCAGCCTGATGTCTTCGTTATTCTCATAGAAGTATTCGTTGCCAGTTCTTTCGCTATAAGATTAATGAGCAGTTTTTTTGGACCTGTACAATTTTTTTGATCATTTATAAAAGATAATAACGGGCAAATTTCAGGCCTCAGCAGCCACGCAAAGATTTTCTCTTTTTTTTATTTGTCATTTTTCATCAATTGTTGCAGCATATCTCTAGAAATATATATTGAAGACGTCGATACTTCTCGGTTGGTGTGTAGTGCTCCATGGTAGAAATAGTGAAAGCAATTGTCTATTTTGAAACAATTTTTCGCCGGGGACCATAAAACGGAGCAACCTGTATGTGTAATCCAACTCAATTTTTTACAATTTCTTAATGGTCTTGATTGCTGTTTATACGTGTATTTCTAGAGACTCGTGAGCTAATAATTACAATTCGCTCTTTCTCTCTCTATCTCTCTCTTTCTCTCGCATAAATGAGCTATATGATTTAAAAAACTCATCAACTTCTTTAAATAATTTTAATATTCTATTTATTTACTAAAAACTTATTGTTTCTCAAAACACACTTTTCACCACAATAACCCCAACAAAGATACATTTTAAATCCCTCTTCAAATGACAACACTGCACATCTATGTACTATATTATCTCAACCATAATTAAGAACATCAACGTCGTGTTAAGTATCCAGAAAACTAATGATAGCAACATTTACGACAAAGCCAATTGTTTTCGACCAGACAGACAGACTGACAGACAATACAGATAGAAAGCCGCAAAGGAACCACAAACCAGCGACACACCCACCAGCGAAACTTTCACTTTAATTTTTATGCGTGATAAAACATACACAAAATTCTCTCAGACCATTAAAAAAATCAGTAAGTCTCTTCCAAATAAAACAAAAAAAAAAAAAAAAGGCATACTTAAAATGCGAGACATTTATTTTTTCCGCAAGTACAACAACAACACCGAACGAAGGACACATGGGCTGTTCTCTGTGAATTCATTGGGAAATTCAATTAGCTTTAAGCGAGCGGAGGAGACCAGCTGAAAGTTGTTGACTGCTTGCTTAGGTAATGTTTCAATTAATTCATTTGAACTGCTCAACTCTCATTCATTATTATTGTCAATATGGAACATTGTGTATAGCAGCTGAATCTGTGAGACCTTTTTTTCGAGAAGATCCTTTTTTTTTGTAAAATGTGCAAACAACAATTTGCTAATGATTCTTATTTTGGGAATTGTATTTAGAGTTAGAGATGGCTATTTTGATGTTTTATAAGCAAATATTAAGTAAGTATTTATTGGCATTTGAATTGTTTGTTAAGGTTTATGGTTTATTTTTTTTTTAGAAAAGGTATTTTAGCATATGAGTTGTGTGCAGCTCTCTCCGGCATTGCTCGAGTGGAATAAAAAAGATACTTTTAGATGTTGATGTCAGTCAAAACCAAAAAAATAGTTGATATTTAAATTATAAGCAGATAAGGGTAACTTGAAGTTAAACCTAACTAAACTATTTAAAAATGTGAAGTAAAAAATTAATGTAAAAGAAACTGAGACCTAATAAACATGAATATAATTGATTGGAATAGCAACAGATTACTGTCTCCCAGATACCCATGTTAGAATAGTTGGTTCCCAATATAGGGCATTTCTAAAAGCTAATGAAGACGAATGGGTGCAACAGCTGTTTTTTAACTGCTCAGCTTTGTATTATAGAACCATGCTCACCTGGGAAAGCATGTCCGAATTATTCAATATGGAGAAGCGTAATATCAAATTCTTAAAATAGAAAAGATGATTTTTAATAGCCTAATCATGATAGCTAAAATTCATGCAATAAAAATTAAAAATTTATTTCCATGATATGCGTTGTATTTTATCTAAGAAGTTTTTATGGTATTTATGAAATAATAGATAGAATATAAGTTAGTGCGGCCGGTCAAGAATACCACAACAGGCTCAGCTTGACGACTCCTTGAGGTGAGGTTGGTCCGAGAGTGGTTACCATCGATGTGAAACAAAAAATAACAACGTGAAGCACACAAGAAAAAAGTTTACTTAAATGCAATGATGGCTAGTCTAAACAGATGTACTCCAGGTGGCAGACATAGAGGTGTAAATCCACCCGTGGATAATTCATTGGCAGAGACAGGTTTCTGAAGACCTCAACTACAGTTAAAGCAACAAAACATGACAACCAACAAAATCGATACAATGATCACAATATACGGAAATCCAAGTGGAAGTCCGAACCCTTAACAGGAATGGTGCAATAGTCTCTATGTTTACAGTTGTAGATGAACGTCTCGCCTCAATACGCATCAAAGAAAAATTTTTCATTGCTATTTGTGCGCACGCCCCGGCAATAGTTAAAGACGTGATTAATGTTCGAGCACACAAAGGTTCCAACATAGTTCTAGGCCAGGTATGTTTCAGACAAAGTACAGCGCACGCAAAGCGAGCTATCATACAACGAAAGCTAGATGTTGGCAGGCTAAAGACAACAGACTGCCGCTGCCTTCTCAACAAGAGTCACTCACCTACTTCGAATGACGTCTTCGGCCTCCGACAGTATAAATGAAAAGTAGAAGCATATCTCAAACTCAATAGCTAAGGCAGCCAGATAAGTTATTGGCTATACTAGACCTCGGACGAAGAGTAGTGTCGCATTGCTTCGGCTTAGAGGAATATATCGCGGCAACGAATCTGTTGCTGAGCGTTATAGAGTTAAATGGAGATTGGAAAAACGACTTATCAGGAAGAAAAAAAGACAACTGGAAAGACGCAAATTGGAGGAGGTTGAAATGATGGGTGACATAAAAGTGGCTCGAGGATTTTACAAAGCAAGGAATTTCTTTCTGTAACAATGAAAATGGAAGCATGATAGCCGCTTCTCTAAACTACTTCGGGATGACGGAAAAAATACCGCCAGCGGATAAGAAGATGAACTGGATTCCCCGATCGACTATGGGAGTACTGTGTATGGGCAGACTTTAACGAAGTCTTACATGCTATAAAAAAAGCTTCCAAATAACAAAGCCGAAAACGCAGAGATATTTAAGACTCCTATGCAAAATAGGGACTGGTGAACGCACGCCTAGCAACTAGAACATTGGTGCCCTGTGCCTAGTTTTTAAGAAAGAAGAGAGACCAATTAGTCTACGCAAACTATAGCGCACTAAGTCTCCTTCCAATCGCGTATATAATTTTATCGAGAGAACCGACTGAAACCATACATGGAGATTAAGTTGGACAATATCATTGTGGTTTCAGGCCAAAGAAGGCGACCATTGTCCCTACATTCACACTACCGCAGATCCTGAAGAAGACCAAAGAAAAACAAATTGACAAACACCAATTACTTACATTAACGAAATTTGTATCTTGAAGATTCTAAGGTACATACAGTGTTTTTAAAACATAGTCAAATCAAATCTTGAGGACTTCTGAGCATTATTATCAATGAGATCATAAATTCGGTATAGTAAATATTTGTGTATTAATAAGTTTTAAATCTTATGGTCGCACATATTTTTCTTATTATAGCTAAAAAAATAAAGTTCGCACATATCAAACAACCCGCTTGTTTTGTATAAACAAACAAGATTTTTTTGTTATCAAATTTGAAAAAGTTTTGCAAAAGCAAAAAAAACTTAATAAAATTTCGATTAACAAACATAAACATGAGAACAACTCAATAACTTAATCCAGTAGTTCGATCAATAAAAGCAACGGCGATTAACAAGTGTTTAAATCACAATAAAACTTTAAATCCCACGGATATATAGAGCAATAAAACCAAAAATCAACAAAAACAAATACAAAAAAAAAACTTATAACGAGACAAGTTGTACGAGTATAAGAAAAAAAAAGAACAAATGCAGAAGGACATGCAAAAACTGGCAAACTTACGCACCAAAAATTGCTCAATAAAATTGACAATAAGGCAAAAAAAAAATGTTTTTAACGCATTGGTTTGTGCACGACAAAGAGACAAAGACATAGTCAGACAATGCTGGACAGACGACAATAAAGTTGAATTGGAGAAGAAAAAAAAAAAAAAAAACAAACTTGTGGCTGCTATGAAAAATTCCCAGGGCAATAAAAATGACAACAGTTACAAAGTGGAGCTACAGATACACAGTTACAGATACAGATACACATAGACATTTTTTTTCTTCTAAACGATGTATAAAAGATATAAGATACATATTTATATATGTATGTGCTATGACAACTGTAGAAGCATATAGAACCATATGTGCGGATTAAGCCAATTTAGCTGAATGCTTTAATGTGTTTTTAGCTTAAATCATATAAAATCTGCAGGTACTCACTTCTTCGAGTATTCGCCTGTCTGTTGCTGAGTCACTTAGCCGACATCAACGTTGAGAGTTCTTTTTATACTCACTCGTATGTATCAAGTGAATACTTATGATTTGCTTTAAAAAAAAAATATTATTTGATGCCATTTAGTGCGCGCGAACTGCAAACTTTTTGTTTGCTTTTTTCCTTTTTTTTTTTTTTTGGGCGGCATCAATTTCAATTCTTTACCGTTTTTCAAAGGCAATATAAATTCTTCGATGCGATTTATTCGGCAAGCCGCCCTTAAGAAACATTTTTTTTTTTGTTTTTTTTTTTGTCACCACTTTTTAGAACACTCTGTCTACCAGAATAATAATATTCTTGGTCTTCTTGACTCGTGCGATCAGCAAATGATACTTTTAGTTTTATATAAAGCTTGTAACTCAAAGATTAGGTATTCTACAATCTAATTGACAAGAATATTTCTTCTTCTTCTTCGGTTCCTGAAACCCTAATGGGTCACAGGGCGTCTATAGCTGCTCTCCACCTCGTCCTGTTCTCTGCAAGGGCTGCAAGTTGACTCTACCCTGGTAGGCGAAGTCCTTCTCGTCGCTCCCTTGACACTGTTCTCCTCCATGTTCCGCGGGGACGTCCTCTTCTTCGACCTCTACCATCAAGAGGATTCCATTGCATGGCTTTTCGTGTGATTTTGCCCACGGGCTTACGAAGTGTATGCCCAATCCATCTCCACTTCTGATGCATGATCCTTCTGCTGAGCGGCTCGATGTTAGCCCTGCGGTGCACCTTCTCATTGGGAATTCTAGCCCTCCAATGAATTCGGAGAATGCTCCTCAAGCAGCGGTTAACAAACACCTGAAGTTTGTTGGTGATGGTTGTGGTTACCTTCCAGGTGCAACATCCGTAGAGTAGCACAGAAAGCACGATAGATTTGAACATTCTGACCTTAAGAGTTGTACTCAAATCGTTGTTTCGCCAGATGGGAGACATCATACCGTAAGCAGCTCTGGCTTTGCTGATCCGGCTGCAAACATCCAGCTCAGTTCCGCCTTCTTCTGCAAGAATGCTGCCTAGGTACGTGTAGTTCTCAACCATCTCGATTTGTCGTCCGTCGATTACAACTCTACTCGTGGTCGGTCCAGTAAGACTGAGGCTAAGGGTTTGTGTTTTCCGCGTGTTAATTCTTAGTCCAGTCAAGAATATTTACTGTAGTATATTACAGGTTTTAAGATAAAAATTTGTACCTCTTTTTTTTTAATCAGGTTTTAAAAAATAACTTTAGACTCAAAATTTCGAAACCCCACATTTGTACCAGATCCTATTCTCTAGATAGTCAAATTTTGTGATATAGACTTGTTTGTTATTTATTGTTTGCATTATACCGGCGGCTTTGCTAGCGTCTTTATTTTTTGTTTTTTTTTTTATGATAGTAGTTTTTATACAAATATATTCTTAATAAGTCGAGTCTCTAGATTCTCGAAAACACTTCGAACAAGTAAAATTCGTTTAAGCGTCTTTTAGATGCTCCAAATATCAAGTTTCAAGATATTCTTGTATCAAGGATAAGTCATTTCCGTTTTAAAAGTACCCATTCTAAAATATCTTCTACAGCAATATAAAAAAAAAAGTTATTGACAACATTTGGGTTTTGGGTCCCCTGCTGGACCCCACGTCCAAATTTTTCTAACCATATTTCCAATGCGCCCACATACAAGCCTCTACTGCTATTCATTCCAAAGATATGGCTATTCCGGTTTCAAGGCCCCCATTAGGCCCCGGGTTAAAAATTATCTTAATCGCGCCTTAGTGCTCCTCTTCTCAATACATATCTACGGTAAAAATTTCAGCTTTGTATCTTTAACCGTTTGGCCTGTAGGCCAATCACCTTTATATCAGTCAGTCTAGTGAAAGAGATTTGTATATATAGATTGATTAATTTTGATATTGACCTGATATTCATAGCTTAAGCTTTCCAAAGTCCTAGGCCAAGAAAAGACCTAAATTTTAGGCGGATGCAGAAGAAAAATCGAGGCTCACATAAAAAGTTGGATCAGAACTTGATAAACAATATATTTAAACGAACCAAGTAAAGCTTTAGACCCATTGTTTACAATGGAAAACGTCTCAAAATTTAAATTATATAATGCATTCATTTATAGAATGTATTCAAAAATAACAACGAACTGATTTTGTTCTACTCAAAGAGGGGAGTCACCTCACTATGAATTTTCGCCAACCTGAAAAAATTTAAAACGAATGCTATCGGCGAAGAATTGAACCAAAAACGCTAATAGGCCGCCGGAGGTATGGCAATGAACTCCTTCGGCGAATTTAGTTTAATGGCTTCGATCGACTCAAAACGTTTTCCCCGAAAAGGAAATTTTAGTTATGGGAAAAGGAAAAAGTCACAGGGAGCCAAATCTTACGAATACGGAAGATGCTCGATGATATTTATTAAGTTTTTGGTTTTCTACTCCTGAAAATAACAGCTCGATGAGATGTCGGAGTTGCCGTCGTGCAAAATCCACGAGTTGTCCTTCGACAATTCTGCCCATTTTCTTAACCGTTTGACCATCCGGGAGGAACTCAGAGTGAACCACCGGATCACATTTCGTACAGAATGTATGGTTCCTGTAGCGTAAGATTGAAACTTTTAATTAAAGCGTAAGCGGAAATCTGTAGCATGTCTGGTTTTCGAGTAAAAACAAACTAAAAACATGATTTTTGGGGACGCAATGGGCACTTTTGAATACCAGAATCGTACACAAAAACAAAACGGAACCCAGTTTTATTTAAAAAAAAAAAAATTGTGAAAAATCAGCATTGTAACTTTTTGGATTTGATTTAGTCGCACTTGTCGCTATTTGAGGTCCACTGTGCACAATTGCATATATAGGGTATAAAAGATTTGTGCCCTCGATTAAAGTTTTTTTCGTATTTTTTTCCAATATTTTTTTTATTATTTTTTTGCTCCAAATTTTTGTGTAATTTTTTAAAAAAAAAATTTCTTTTTTATTTGCACTCATAACGCGTTTGTTTTATGTTATACGACGCGATTTTTGTTCTTTCGACAACAGTTTTGTCCCCAAGAATTTTTGTCTCTTGGTTTTTTTTTTCTCTTTTTCATTTTTTTGTGCGTCATTCTGACTTTGGAATTTAGTATAGTGCAGCTTGTTAAAAGGATGGGACACCACGATTCCACAAGGAAAAAAATATACATAAATGACTGTTATGAAGCCACTTAAAGCAATGAATTCAAACTGTCTAGAAGCTGCTTTGCTCTTTACGTCTTTTTTAAGCCCAAATCAAATAATTTTATTTATGCCTAGGCATGCGGCGGCAAATTACTACAAATTGTGGCAATTAATTATGCCAGATTGATAAAATTATCATTATTACTTTAATATATTATCGATGTTAGTCGCGTTCTTGGTTCCAACCAAGAGGAAAAAGATTAAATAATTTAAATCTTTAAACTATGTTAACTGTGGTCAAAAAATATATAGCCGTCAATCTAAAAATATTGATCGCGAAGTAAAATACATATTATAAGTTCAAAATATTTTTTCAATTAAGGCAATTTTTCCAGAACTCTTTTGCTCTATGGATCCAATGAAGATTAATTTTTTGCTGTGAGTTTAAAAATAAACATTTTTGCGACGATTTTTTGGGCAAAAAAAAACATCAGCCATATTCACATAGTCACTTTTAAGATTTACTCCAAAATTTGCAAACGTTAAGTTCTTTCCAATATGTCTGCATTCCACATTGGAAATAGGTTTTCAGTTACAAAATCATAGCTTATAATGTACAGAGTAGCACCCGCGGCTATGCTCGCTATCATCTTGCTCAGCTCGATAAGACGAGTCGATGTAGCTTTGTCTGTCTGCAACACCGAAAACATAGAGATTTGAGTCTTACCCTACACATCCCATTTCAAAGTGATTATCGCACATAATCTATCAAAGTGGGAATTTTTTTTTTTTTTTTTAATTTTTTTTTTTTTTATAAATATTGTATATTGTTTTAAAACTATTTTATGTTTGCGTTGATTAATAAAATGTCCCAACAACGTTAAAACGCTGTATACGAGAGTGTCAGGGAATTCTCTATCAACCCAATTTCAACCAAAAGAGATTTTACACAACAAACACAAATCTCTTTGTTTATATTTGGTAGTTTTAATAATGGTTCTGGATCTCGCGATCCGATGGACATTTTGCTTTGCTGTCTTCAGCGTTATTGCAGGTTTTTCAAAAAGAGGAACACTAAACTCCCGCAATGTTCAGCGAATTGTGTTATAGACTGAAACCAAACTTAGAAGATATAGATGGACAGTACCAGTGTGATTTGTGGCCGACGAAGTGGACCATTGACCCAATGTGCACACTACGCCAAATTCTGAAGATGATAAAGAAAAACAAACCGACACCCAATACATACTTGTCTACGACTTTATGTTATATTAGCCCGATCCATACCATATCGATGGTGTTCACTTAGGTGGACATTGGAATTGAATTAATTAATTAGATTTATTCAGAAAAAATAAATGTTTTCATACAAAAACTCGAAAATGGGCGGCAAATTTGTATACTGTACATAAAAATGGGCATGGCACCTTGGATTTGACATTGGATGTAGGGCTGTGTGATTGTTGGAAATAATCGATTGTTGATGATTGTAAGAAAAAATCGATTATTAGTGATTAATCATGATTAGCACAAAATATTTTTGGATATAAGGTTTTGAGAATATTATATGTAATATATAAAAAGTTAAGACTTTTTTTTTTTTTTTTTTTTTTTTTTGCTTCTTACTTTTAAAACGTTTTTTATCGCTTGGTTAGTCAATTTCGAGACAATTGCCCTCTATTATTTTTTAAAGATAATTGATTGTTGATTAATCAATTGTTCATTCTTTAACTAATCGATCAGTTGATTATACAAAATAATCGATTGCTCCTTGATTAATCGATTAATCACACAATCCCAATTGGATGACATAAAAAAGTGTTTTTGGCGGTTATATTCATAAATAATACCCATATGGGAGCTATGTCTAAAAATGGGCGTGACACCTTGGTTCTGACATACAAATTGCCTAGGACCAAAAAAAAGCTTTAGTTTAAAATTTCATGTCAATATCTTAGAAACATTCTGAGTAAAACGCATTGCAACAGACAGTCAGACAGACAGACAGACCCAAGTTCAAGTTTTAGTATAAAAACATTTAATATTTCTGAAAGATTTCTATTAAAAATTGGTAATAGCAATTCCAATGTTTACATAAATGAAAACATTCGATTTGATAAGGATCGGTCTAATTTAATATAAAGCCTACATACAAATCTTAGCCCCTAGTGAACATATAAACTATTAAAAGTGTTGTGTAACGGGTATTTCGGTTCCACCAAAATTAACGTTTTTCCTTGTTTCTATTTATATTTTTTTAACCCCAATTTTTAAAGTGATACGAATAAAATAATTGATTTTTTAGAGATATGTTAAAACTTTTCTGATCTAAGTTTTTAACTTTTAGACTCCGATGTTTGCGATCTGTAAAAGTATAATAATTAAATATGACGTGCACATCGTTTTGATTGTAAAACTTATGCAATACTAATAATTTTATAACCAAAACTAACTGCAAAAAGCTAACTCAACGACCCAAATATACAAATCATTAGCCTTATATGACCTAAAGACAGCGTTTGAAGCGATTCTACAAAAGATTTACATATGAACAACGAACAACTGATCCAACTAAAGTAAATGTCGTCCAACAATTTGATCTACAGCAAACTAAAAGTTAAAGTAAGTCGAAGGCAGGCAGGCAGGCGAGTCGAGTCATTGAATAAGAGAACAAATCTGTCTGCACAACATCGTTTCATTGATAAATTGTATCGCCGAATATGTACATCTATTAAAGAAAACTAAATCAACTAAAGCACGATTCATTGAGTTAAAACATATTGCAACTGCAGAAGCAGAAGCAGTAAGACTGCAGATACAGATACAATGAAGTCTCTAAAGCTAATCGCTCGAATAGAATCTGCAATTATGTGCTGCAGAATAGAAGAAGATTGAGAATGAGGATAGTGAGTGTGTGAGCCGGACGACTGATTGTAATCAAAATGCAACAAATTAAGGAGCAAAAGTCTCACAAGGAGCAGAGCAGAGCAGGTAATACACGTAGTACTGCACTGAAATGCTGAAACACAGACATCAACGACCGAAACGAGCAAAGGGGGTGAGTAAGTGATGAGTTGGATGGATGGTTGGATGGATGGAGCGTTCGTTCGTTGTTTTAAAATATTTATTTATGCAATTATTTTGCAAGTAGCTCTAAATAAATAAATGAAATGAAATAAAATAACAAACAACGAATATATTGAGCGAATACGGCGGCGACTTCGACGCTTAAAAAGCATGAGCGGAGATGTACTCGTATTCAGGCCAGAGAGCTAAGTCAAAGATACGTGTTTGTTCCGTGTAGTAAATTAAAATTTAAATTTATGCATTTGGTCGTTGGAAAAATGCTGTACGAGCGCAGCAAAAGAGTTAGTTGAACTTCACACAGGTCAGAAAATTTTGTGTTCTGCTCGATGCCAAATGTGTTTTGTTTTGTTGCAATTAGGCTGTGGCAACAACGCAAAAGGTGCACTCGTCGCCGCTCTAAGTACACAAAAATCGAGCTTGACGACGACGTAGACAGACATCTGTTAAGCTATAAACTGCATTTTGTGGCAACATCATCATACAGCATAAACTTGACCAGAACAGACATTATTTGCCCTCTTTTCAATATTTTTGTAATACTAAGCATTGTCATTGAGTCAAGTTTACTGCGAACAGGTGTCCATCCATGTTGTATGGAGTATCTCTTTTGACCCAATTAGTTTTGGTACAAGTTGTGCAACAATGTTGACTTTTTTATGAATTTCTGGTTGTTTTGGTTGTTGCTGCTTTTTGCCTGTACGCATATCGATTATAGGCGTTTGCGAAAGGTTCATTTGGTGATTAAAGTCTCTCATGTTTTCATAATCACAAAAAAAAAAAAGTTAACTTCGGTTGAACCGAAGCTTATACCTGTTACACATCATTTGACGTTAATAGACCTTCGTGTGGAGCATTTTTATTAAATTTTATTTAAAAATACTGAACAAATTAAATATATTCTTAAAAATTTACAAATTCGCTGTGCGATTTGGACTAATTTTAAACTGAAGATTTGGCATGGTATAAGAAACATTTGAACCATATTTAAAGCCATTCGCTTTAACATAGAAGTACACAGGACCTAGAAAAGCTTAAGTTTAAAATTTCAGCTTAATATCTCTAAAACCGAGCGAATAAATCGCGCAGCAACAAACAGACAGACAGACGGACAGACAGACGGACATGGCCAAATCGACTCGTCTCATCGAGCTGATCAAGAATATATATACTTTTATGGGGTCTACGACGTCTCCTTCAATGCGTTACAAACTTTCCGACAAAATGAATATACCCTTCACACTATGTGTGGCGGGTATAAAAGCCATAGTGCCATGGTTGAGCTGGGATCATTACACTGTGCGACAGAGAAGAAAAAATCGAGATCATTCGAAAATCTTATGGTAAAGGTTGTAGGTGCTGTCGAGTAAAGCAAAACTGTAAACTACAAATTTTTCATAAAATAAAACTAAGACCTTTTTAACAAAACGATTGTATCTGGGCGTATTTTTGACGCAAACGCAATGTTTTGGTTTCTTTTCCACAACATTCAACTTTATAGATGATTGGTTTCACTATTTTGTTTGAAAGCTAGAGTATGTTTAATGGGACAAATCCGATATAAATTGACGAAGTTATTAAAGTTTTTCTAAAAACAAATTTTTTTTTAATAACAATTTTTCGTACAAATTTAAAAAAATTAAAATTTTTAAAATACAACACAAAATTTTAAATTTTTTAAATTTGTATAAAATGTTGTAATTTTTGAAAAATTTTTTTTAGAAAAACTTTAATAATTTCGTTTCTTCCATACTGCCACTAAGGAGAACTTGCTGCACCTATTACATGTAGGTGTTTCCTCCGTTAGGAACACTATCATGATACTTAGCTGGGTTCTGTTCAGCATAACCAATGCTTTGGTAACCTTAGAGTTGTACTCCTCTATTAATAGTTTTGCTTGTCGCATGCCCTGCCGTAAAAACCAGTGTTCATCCCTGACTCATTTTCTATCATTACGTATTGTCTCAATCAGTGTGTGGCTCCTAATGGGACAATACGGTTCTGAGCCTATCAGTGGAGTTGCGGGCCCCCTTCTGGCTAGTGCCTCTGCTTTCTCGTCACCTGGGATATTTGATGCCCCGGCACCCACAACAGTTGTACCCTATTGTTTTGTTCTAGTTCATTCAGGGTGGCTATATTCTCTTAAGAGCCTGCTTGGCTGTCTGATAGTATTGCTATATCGCAGTTTTTGTAGTTCTTATCAATATTGATCTGCGCAAAATGAATTATCGCGCAGATCTCTTCTTGGAAGATGCTAGTATATCTTCCCAGGAACTCCCAAAGTTTTGTTCTTTGGGCCAGCTACTCCAATCATATAACCCCTAAAAAAATGTACTTCAAATTTTTGAATATTTGTATGAAAAAATGTTTATTCATAATGCAATTATGGTCAAAATACTTTCTGACGCAACCTATGATCACAACAGGACACATGGTAAAAGTAGGGTCATTTAAGCATACAGCTTATTCAAGAAAATTTAGTTTAATCATCGTATGATGGATATTAAAGCTTCGTTTCTACCAAAGTCAAAGTTTTTCCTTGTTCTGTTTAATTTAATTAATTTATTTATTTTTTTTTTATTATTATTTTTTTTTTTTAAGTTACAATAACTTTAACATAATTCAATTTGCTGAAACAAATCTTAAAACTTAAAATATCAAACGACTTAATCACAGTTCAAACATATCCATTAACACCGCATTAAGAGCGTCGGACTCTTCAGCTTCAATTGTAAGCAACAAATCACCTCAAATTATGTATCTACTCAACAAAAGTGATATCGATCGGATCGGATCGAATCGAAACGTTCGCTGAAGGACAATGCTATAAACCGCAAAACCTATACAATATGTACTCTCGTAAGTGGCAATCAGCGTGCAATCAAAGCACAAAAAGCCAATACAGACAACTAACAACTCGATCATCGATCGAAGGCTTAGTATAGTTTATGCGCTACTCGGTACAAAGAAACAAACAATTTAAGATTTTATTTGTTTTCGATGAGCGCTGATCGCAACAACAAAATCAAATTGGTAACATTGAATGCAATGCAATGAGTATACATCATGCAACTGCATTTTGTGGCATGGCAAACGAACGAAGCGTATTCATATTGATGAATGTATCGCCAAAAACATAGGCAAAAATAAACAGACAGGCGGACAGACAGACAGACACAGATCAGATGTACGACTTTAAGTTGGTAAGAACGATTGAGCGAATCGCAACAAATGAGCCGATGAAGTTGCGATTCAAGCTGGTAGCTGGTAACTTTGTTGAAAACAAAACTCGCGATAATGATCATGCGAAGTGAACGCGTTGAAGTCAGTGTTGAGCGTCATGAAGTAAAAGTATTAACGATTCAAGCCACCACCAAGACGAGGCACAAACCAACCAAGACCTGACCAAGTCAAAGTGAAACAAACTAAACCAGACCAGAACAGAGCAGACCGGACGCTGGTACGTCAAAGTGCGATTGCAAATGCACGGAATTCACATTGACTTGAATGCTTTTCCTCTCTACAGTTTAAGATCATTTTGTGCCATTAAGAGCCACCACAAGTCTGGTTGTTTGTTTGAGCGGATGGATGCATGAAGAGGTAGCAGCAACAGCAACAATTGTGGCAAGTTGGCAACATGTTGCAAGTGCTACTGTTGCAGCTACTTGTCGTCGTTTCCTCTTTTTGTTTCCATTGCAGCCGTTGATGAGTTTACTAAATTTATTTTTTTTTTTTTCGTTGCTGCCACGTTTGATGATGATTTGTAATTTTTGTTCTTGTTTCTTAGCAAAGCAAACGTTTTAAACCATCCATCCATCCATCATCCATCCATTCAGGCCATCGAACCAACCATTCTTCTGAGCTCTACGTTCGCTTCATAATAATCATAATAAAATGCTATACTCATTTTAACACCAAAAATATGTATGCATGAGCAAAGTACGATCTGCCTGCCTATCTGCTTTCAAAAATGAGGTTTTATGTTTTTACAATTTTGTTGTCATTTTCGGCTTCGTTTCTGCGCTGAGCTGTGCTGTGCTGTGTTGACTTGTGGCATTAAACTCTGTAATTTGTGTTAAACATGCACAGGAGTCAACTACTGTTTAAGCGTTCGAAAATTTACGATCTGTGCTTCTTTTTTTTAACTTTTTGGGGGGTCTAAGCGTTGTTAATTAGTTAAAATAGGTGAGACTTCATAGATATGCTTACTTACAGCAGCGGGATATGATTGAAGTTATTTTAGAAGTTAAACAAGCTGCGACATAAGATAACCGAACATGAAAGCTAATTGTTTTTATGACTAAATTGTTGCGCCTGGAAAATAATGGACAATCAAAGAAGATAAGATAAGAAAATTTATTTTCAAAAAAAGTCCTAAATAATAAAAAAACAAATTTTGGACAAAATATTTTTGTGAAAGTTCGTATCCACAAAGAACTTTGACGTATATAATATTTAATGAATGTACCCAGCGGAAAAGTTACCAACGGGGAAAAAATTCTAAAAATAAAGAAAGTTTTTCCTTAAAAAAAAAAAAAAAAAACCCCCCAAACAAAATCCCAGTTGTCTTGGATGAAATCATGAAAGAATTCTGGTGATTTTACGTCAAAGTGTTATATGAAAACAGGGAGATACTTCCTGAAATAATTTTATTATTATAATTTTTAATGCCTTTAAAATAAATTAAAAAATAAAAAATAAAAAAATTTTTTTTTTCGCAATATTGCTTAGAAAAAAATTATTAGATAAAAGTTTTCGTTGGTATATACACCTCTTCAAGTCGCGAATAAAATTGACCCCGAAGAAGCCCAGAAGTCGAGGAGTAAACACAATAAAAAATTTCGGGAAAACTTTTCACGGAAATCTTCTAGGGTAAACACAATGACAAATATTATGCATTGGTTACTTATATCCTTGGTTCCTTTAATTTCTAGTCTTCGTTCAGACCCTTCAAAAAGGAATAGTAAGTTATCGTCAGAGGCTATTTAATTATTATCTTACAATGTCAGAAAATCCTAATATTGGTTCGATCATCAGACGATTGAGTCTGACAGCGAATCGTATTGAATCTGTAATATGTGATTTTTTAAGATTTGATAAGAGATAAAATTAAATTAAAATAAAATTTTAAAATTTTGTTGTAAAATTTAAAAAAAAAACTAGAAATAACGTTAACTTCGGTAGCACCGAAGCTTAAATACCAGCCACACGAAACTTTAATCATTTTCTTGAAAAAAAAAGAAAAAAATGGAAGGTGAGTTTGTATGGGGTCTATATGTTTTAGTTGCTCGATCTTTGTCATATCGGTAGCATATTCATAGGATAACAGTAAAAGGGATTTTACACAGATTGGAGCGAATATATCCATAAATAAGAACTATTTTCATACAAAATCTGAAAAATGGGTGCTTGGTTTGTATGGGGGCCATGATTTGAATATGGGGCGTGCCACCTTTTTTTGAAATTGGATGTCATTAGAAGTGCTTTTACGCAATTTGTAGTAAATACATTAACAAATAATAACAATTTTAATACAAAAAATCGAAAGAAAATGGTAAGTTTGTATGGGGCTATATCTAAAAATGGGCGTGGCATCTTTCTTCTGATATTGGATGGATGGATATTGGATTAGAAGTGTTTTTACCCGATTTTTAGTAAATACATTCATAAATAATAACTATTTTCATAGAAAAAAAATCGGAAAAAATGGTAAGTTTGTATGGGGGCTATATCTACAAATGGGCGTGGCAACTTGGCTCTGACATACAAACTGCCTAAGAGCACAAAAAGCTTAAGTTTAAAGTTTCAGGTCAATATCTTTAAAACTTTCCGAGAAAAACGCATTGCAACAGACAGACAGACGGACATGGCTAAATCGATTCGTCTCGTCGAGCTGATCAATAATATATATAGTTAATGGGGTCTCCGATGCCTCCTTTGATGCGTTCAAAAATTTTCCGACAAACTGATAATACCCTTTACACTATGTGTAGCGGGTATAAAAATGTTGTTTTTCTGAATTATATTTTACCCTATCTTGCCCCGAACTTCCTTTAACAAGATTTATTCGAAAACCTTTCTTTTTTGGGAAAGATGAAACCCATTTTGGATCCGTAATTTTGAATTTTTAAAAAGTTATGTGAAATATGAAATCAGCGACTCCAAAAACATATGTACCCAAAGTTTAATCAGAATCATTTCATTTTTAGGCTTTTGGCTTTGTTTTTCAAAAAATCGGCCACTGTCCGCTGGCACTATTATTACAAAAATTTTATATACAAACACAAAATTTTTGACCTTTTATATGAGAATCTTTTTGAGAAGACCAAGTTTCATGTGGATGTTTTTCACGGTAAACACAACCATCTTATTTCGGTATAAACAAATTACAATATAATATAGGCTCCAAAAAAACAGAATTCCACAAACTTTAAACTAGTTAAAGACATTTTTTTTTTTAATTAAGATAAATACACCCAGGTACAACAAAAATTTAATTTTAAATCATAACTTCCTATAGGTACTGCTCATATAAACAGAGTATAGTGTATCTAAGTGACAAGCTTTTGAGGATATAGTGCAAATATATTTTTGAAATTTAGCCCTAATTGCAGATAGTTAGGTGAGCACACTACAACACATAGGCCAGAAGCTACCCGTTATTATACCACAGGATCTCAGAGAAAAGGTGAGACCAGCCAATCAAAACAAAACTATAGAAACTACCCCCATTTGGACACATTAACATACATAACGATGTTATTCACTCCAATTCTGGTTATCTCGGACAGATTGCTTAGGAAGTATTTGCCCAAATGTAAATGTCTTGTTATACTTGGCAGTAGCAGAGCAAATGTTCAACATTCTCTTTCTCTTCAAAGTTTTCACTGCTTCGTCAAATATCGTTTGTAGGGACACCCATATACGCGCGTGTCTTCCAATAAGACAGTTAGCACTGCCGTAAGTATTGATATATCTGATTCGTTCAGTTTGAGGACGCTCGTAGTATTGTTTCGTTTGTACATCGACCTTGTCGTCCTGAAGACTTTGCATGTCATTAAGTTACTCCGCAAACTATTGGCGATAAGGAGAGTATTCTCCTTAATAAGTAGCCTGCAGGTTGCTAGTGATTTTCCACCGAGTGTTTTTCAGGAAAGATATTGGTCGTTGTACCTAATCTAGCCAGTTTGTCTTCAATACAATTACACTCAATATTGTTGCGTTCAGGAGGTACGCATGAGAGATGAATACTGTAATGTTGGGCCATCTCATTTATGGATTTGCTACATTCAGTGATTGTTTTAGAGTTTGAAATATAAGATGGCAGTGCCTTAAGCGCCGCTTAGTTGTTAAAAAGCAGAAAAATGTGATCTGTGCTTGGGTTATAGCAATTTATCGCTTAAACTTTCAATTGATAAACACTATAGTGGCCAGAGAGTCTTAAAGACTCATTAATCCCAAGGCCAGATGCGTAATCGCCTTCTTCTACTTGGTTATTTAGTTTTGATCCGTCAGTGAAGATACTGACTGAGTCGTCCATTTTCCATGGCTGTCTGTGTCACTCCTGTCTTGACGGAATGAGGACATCGCATCTCTTATTGAAGTCGATACTTTTAATACAACAGTCGGTATTAGAGGAAACTTCAAGTAGGGTCTCAGTGATCTTAGACTGTTCTACAGTTGAGGATCCCTACAAATTACTGCCTCGCAACCTTAACACAGAGATTGAGGCTATCTCCTTACCTATTAGATCTAATGGCGGTAGGAGTGCTTCTGTTGGGGTTGTGCTCCACTAATGCACAGCTTTTCACACCTTTATATCTCATTATGGCTGTTTTTAATCGTGTTCTTTCATAGAGCAGACTGAGACTCCTAAAGACTTAGACTCCTTGCAAGAGTGTAGGTCTCACTATGACAGTAAAAAAATTAAAAAAAAAAAAAGGTTCTTATTATAGTAATAGAATTGATCCAATAGTCTGGTCTATTGGCACAAAAATTTTCTCATTCTTAGTGATTTTTATAAGATTTGTGAATTTAAAATGCCAAAAGCAATCAATTCAATTTGATCAATTAAATCAAACAAAACAAAGAGTCTCCTCTCCAAACCGTTTTAATATTTTTGTTATTTCACTTAAGTTGTTGCTTTATTTGTATACGCAGACCGAATCGAGTCATTGAAGCGCGTAAATGTTGCGGCTAAGACGACTGCTCCAACTAAATCTTTTGTTGCGAACTGAACGGAACGGAACGGATGCTGCAATCAAATCGAATTCGATTTGAATCGCAATCGCAAAGCAACGCAACGCAACGGAATAGAATAAATTCAATGTTAATGATGCAGCGATTGTAGCGATCGATTTGAATCGAGTGGCTTTGTATTATGCAAGTCCGAGTATATTGCAGAAAAGTTTTGCATCTCCAATTTAAACGGCATCATTAGGCAAGAGTTGCCATTGGCAAGGTCAAACTGTTTTATGGGATCGAATTGCACACAAATTAACCAAAGTGATGATGCGTTAAAGCGTGATTTGCGGTGGATTAAAATTAACATTTTAACCGCAAATAGAGTGCTTTTGCTGTGAGCGTCGTCCCACACCAAAAACCAATCAGGAAATTAGTTTTGGCGGTTTACGGCGTAAATGTGTAATATTTTGTATAAATGCCTGCCATGCCCGTGCACACCAAGTGACAGCTGTTGGCTAAAATTTTAAATTTTTGTTGGTAACGCCCATATCACTCACTCTACTACTGCTACGACTTTATACCACTTTATCTTAGTCCAATTAAAATCAAATTTCATCATCATCATTCTCATCAAGAACGTTATCTATCGTCATTGTCAACAAATTGAGAATATTTTTCGACTTTTCGACTGATGACAATTTAATTGATATGAGTTTGAGAGTTTAAGAGAGCAGAGCTACTTAGTTTGAAGTCTTTTCGTGTCTTTTAATGTATTCTAAGTGCTGCAAATGTATGACAACAGCTGCACATAGGACTTTCAACTAACTTGCAACATCATGCTGCTGCTCTGTTGATAGATATGTAGTTGTAAGTATCATTCGCGCTAGATTGAATTTAGCGATATTTTCTGACACTAATTATGTGCCATTTGGCAATATTTTAAAGTCATTTTAAAACAGTGTAAGTATGGCGAAAGTGATAGGGGAAGAACAGTTACTGGACATAGTATACAATGAGCTTCAAGAGTTCACAGGTTTGATTAAAATTTCGACAAATACCAAGCTTGGTTCTTGATTCGTATCCAAAACTGAATAAATTAAAATCCTAACTGTTTGTATTCCTGAGATAATTTTGTTCAAATTTTCGGGCTTTTATATCTGTTATGCTGGATTTTATTAAAATCTGCTCCAGTTTTTCCTTATATCAGCATTACAGTATATTATAGCCGATCGGAAAAAAAATGACATTTTTTAAACGACATTTGTTAATATTTATTTTTATCTTCCATTTAAATGTAGACTCTTCAACTACATTATAGATAGTTTGTTTGTAACTTTTCATTATGCCTGGTTTACCCGATCATGTGACACATTTTGGATATGTGATTGTCTAAACATAGAAAAATCTTATGTGTTATATTATGTGTCATAGTATGTGTCACAGAAATATTTGCAAAAAACTCAGACAACCAGTTTTCGCAAGCCCTTTTGAGGCCAACGTAGTACCACCAAGAGCATTTTGCATGGCCCGGATAAGATGGTAATCACTTGGTGCCAGGTCCGGACTATACGGTGGGTGCGATAGGACATCCCATCCGAGCTCCCGTAGCTTCTTGCGGATCATCAAAGATGTGTGAGGCCGAGCGTTGTTCTGGTGGAACACTACACCCTTCCTGTTGGCCAATTCTGGCCGCTTCTGGTCAATCGACTGCTTCAAACGGTCGAGTTGCTCGCAATAGATGTTAGAATTAAGCGTCTGGCCATAGCTGAGCAGCTCATAGTGGATGATTCCCTTCCAATCCCACCACACACACAGCAAAACCTTCTTGGCCGTCAATCCGGGCTTGGCTATGGTTTGGGTCGACTTCAACCACAACCTTTTTCGCTGATCGTTATCTTAAGTGATCCATTTTTTATCTTCAGTCACCATCCGATTTAAAAATGGGTCGAGTTCGATCCGTTTCATCAGCGTATCACAAGCGTTTAAGCGATCCAAAAGATTTTTTGCGTTAATTCGTGTGGCACCCAAATACGTAGCTTTTTTTAAAATTCCATCTTCTGCAAATGGTTCTAAATGGTTGTATGTCTTATTCCCAGTTCCTGGCCAATCGAACGAGTGCTAACATGCCGGTCCACTTGGATGATTTCGACTATTTTATCGGTTTCTACGACGATTGACCTACCAGTACGGGGTACATCTTTGACATCCACTACACCAGAACGAAATCGATTGAACCAACGCTGTGCTGTGCGAATCGTTACAGCATCGGGCCCATAAACTTCATAAATTTTTCGGCCGCCTTTGTTAGATTTGTACCTCTCAGTTAGTAAAAACGTAAAATATGGCGAATTTCTTGCTTGATGGACTCCATCTTTGGCGCGCTATAACTTGAGACTGAAACATATGATCACAACACAGTCTGGGTGTCCTTGTAGCTCCGATGCGATTAGTACAACCTAAGATTTGTTAAAGAGTCGCCATCTATTGAAAAAATACGACATTACTTATTGAACAACCCAATATTTATCGTTTTGACCGAATGTTATTTTACAATGTCGTCAGCAAAAGCAGTAATATTTTCAATATTGATAAGTAACTCCATGATAAAGATATTGAATAGTATTGATGAGTTCACAGTCCCTTGTTGAAGTCCATTAGCCATTTGAAATGTTTTTGTGCCTTGTTTGTGCCATTACTTATGAGGAACTTTTTGCCTTCTATCATATTATAGATAAGTTTAATTTATTGAATTGGAAAATTGTAATTTTTAATTTGACAATAAATCCTTTGTTAAACGCCTTTTGAAGATCAATAAGACAGTCACCCGTATATTGTTCCTTGTTTTTATACCATATACCCAAAGGGTAAAAGGCTATATTAAGTTTGTGCGAATGTATGTAACAGACAGAAGGAGGTAATATAGACCCAATAAAGTATATATACTCTTGATCAGCATTGGAAGGGGAGTTGAACTAGCTATGTCTGTCTGTCCGTCTGTCCGTCCGTCATGCTGTCTGCCGTATGAAAACGATTATTTCGGAGACTATAAGAGGTAGAGCTTTCAAAATTGAAACTTAGACTCTCCTAGGCCGTCAAGTGTGCACTACAAACGGTTTTTCTCTAGACCCATTTTAAGGAGTACCCCCCATACAAATCCACCCCCAAAATTTTGGGGTTTTGCATAAAAACGTCATTGTTTTTTATTCTAGAAAATTCTAATTTAGTATAAATTATGTCTATGATAGTCCCAATAAAATATCCCAATATGGGTAGGACCAACAAAATTTTAAGTATAGCCCCCATACAAATTTACCCCAAAATATTGGGTTTTTACATAAAAAGTCATTGTTTTTATTCTAGGAAGTTAAAATTTAGTACAGTTTATGTCTATGGTAGTCCCAATGAAAATTTTAGGTAAAACCCCATACAAAGATATACCTGATTTTCTATGTTTTTCTATGAAAATCCAATTCAATGAGGTATGGTAGTAAAATAGAACCTAACTTAAAGTACATATAGATTGGGTACAGGGTATCTTGCAGTCGAGCATACTCGACTTCAGCGTTCTTTCTTGTTATTCCATTGAATTTCTGATACCAAGACGTGCACCGCATGATTTGTTGAATGTTTATGTTAAAAGTCAAACTGACGACCGTTAACTATTTTGATTATTTGTTGCAGAAGGACATTATATTTATATTATATTAACACAAATTTCAAATATTTTTTTTATGTTCGGCAGGAGGCAAAGATTTTTAAGTTCATTATTTTTAATTTTTTTCGGGATCATAATTACTTTAGAAAGTTTCCATACATTGATTAAAAAATTATTGAAGACGAGTTCGATTTGATTGTGTGCTGGATTGTCGGGTATACTTTCTATTGCAGAATGTACTTTTTCTGGATAGGTTTTTATTATATTCAACATGTGTTCTTTTCTGTGAATTATGTATTCTTCATCTACTAGGTTTATTGAATTTGGATCAATATCAGCTTTTCTTATGATATTGACTTCATTTGATGGTACTTTGATAAAATCTAGATCCAGTGATTGTTTTTCAATTTTTCTTGATTGTTTCGGACTCAGGTTAAAGAGTTTTTTATAAGTTTCCCTATTAGTTTTAATTTTGCATTAGGAAAGTTTAGTTGCGAGAAAGTTAACATAATTTCTTGTCCATTATTTTTTATTATTTTTAAAATTCGACTTTTTTTCCTCCATTAGTTTCTTAGTAGTTTTCTTCATAAAGATAGATAGCAGTTTATTGTTTTAGACTTTTGGGACAGCTCTCTCAATGGCGTTAAATATTTTTTTTCAAATTCTGAAGATGTGTATCTATTTTTCGAATTTTGTACATTTCTTTTATTTGGTATGGTTTCACTGTGTTTATTAGGAATCATTTAAATTTTGTTCAATTCGCTTTTCTGAAATTTAATTTGGGTTTTATGGTTCGGGAGACAAATGTAATTTAATTTAGCCATAATAAGCATATCATTATGAACGCTATCGTTTTCAATTATTTGTAAGCAATTTTGAGAATTGTATCCTTGGTTCATTTCGATGTTTATTATGTATAGTGTATATTTCGTATATAATTTCTTTTGTTAAAAAAAAAACTGGGACCCGAAAATTTGGCTTTACATTATCTCTCGGAAATACAATCAGGAAGGATTTCAATTTTTATAGTTTTGGAAGCAGGAAATGTATACGAATCAAGAACCAACCTTGGATATCGTCGATATTTTTATCAATGCTGTGATCGCTTGAAGCTCAGTGTTAGTAATAAAGACAAAATTTTATTTTAAATTTGCATTTAAAATTCATCGACTCTAACAAATCTCAACAAATTCAATTTATTAATACTTCTTCACATATGCAAATTAGGCAGACAGTTTTAAACATACAACTCATTTCAGACAAACTGCTGGCTTTAAAAAGTTCCGTTAACAAATTAAGCACCGCAAATTTACATATTAAAATACTACCAAATTCTTCTGCAAAAAAAAATGGTAAGGATGCGCAACAAAATCGGTAGCCAAAAAACGCCGCTATTAAAATCATAAACGCAAAAAAAGAAAAATCAAAGCAGTCAAAGAAAATGAAATTTAGTTAGTTTGGCGTGTTAGAAGCGATTTGAACTTGAAAGGTTTTTATAAATAAAGTAAATTATATACGTTCCCAAAAAATATGAATATATGAATGTCGAAGTTGCTCAAATTAGCAAATTATTGGTGGCTACCTGAAATTATTGGCGATAAATTGGCTGTTGTTTTTTTATCATAACTTGATGCACTTAACGCACAGGTTGAAAGTGAATGTGGCTAAATTGTGGTCAAACACGAAGACAAATGTTATTAATTGAAGTTTAATACAATCGATCTAATCGACATTTTGATACGCTACAAATAGTTAAACAATATTAAATTTATTTATAATTATATATAATTATATATTTAATAATATATTTTGAAAACTTCTGCGATATGTCTACAATTTCAATTGTAAAAACGATTTAATGAAGACTATCACAATTAGTCTTAACTTAAAAAAACCCAAGTTTAATTGGTGGAGACCGGGGGCTATTGGGAGAAAATTTTATTTCAGACGCACTTGTGGCCATGTTTTAACGATTTGAATTCAATTCGAAAGTATGTCTTTTAGAAAAATGTTTTCTCTACAAATACGTAGAACATTGTTAAGAGTCAGAGCATAGCAAAAATGTGTTTTTGGTCGACTTATTTATTTACCGTTCCAACTAGACGCTGGGGCTACTAGAAACACATGAGGGGCTATTCGTTACATCTTTTTGTCCTTACACCCATCTTCAGTTTAAATTTCAAGTGTCTAGCTCATCACTAACGCTCGCAAATTGAAATTATAGGAAATTTCTTTGTTTTAAATAACCCCGGCCTCCCCTGCTCTAAATGATAACTACGAAGAAACAACATTTTTAATACTTGCTGTTGAATACTTACAACCTTTATAAAAATAAGATATTAAAACCAATATTATTTTAACTTTCCTTCATTGTTTTTTTTTTTTTTTTTTTTGCACCGATAGATTTATTTATTTAGTAAAAATTATTATTATCTTTGCTCAAAATTTATCTATATCTGTTGTATTCAGACCCTGTTCACCTCATACAAAAATACGAAAATATTTGAAATTCCTTGTATTTCCTCTAAGAACAAACAGTTCTTTTGTGTATTCTGTAAATAAGTACCAAGAAATTATTAAAAAAAACACAAATTTTTTTCAATTTAATCATCGCCTAACCTAATCTTCCATGACCCATGGTTCAAAGGCTCAAAGGTATGGCCTTCAGCTCCTTCGGCGAATTTCGTTTGATGCCATCTATCGACTCAAAAAGTCTTCCCCGAAGAGGCAATTGTAGTTTTGGAACAGGAAAAAGTCACAGTGAGGTTGCTCGATGATATTTATTGAGTTTTTTCCTTTGTACTCCTGTAAAATCACAGCAAAATGAGATGGCGCGTTGTTGTCGTACAAAATTCATGAGTTGTCCTGCCACAATTCTGGCCGTTTTCTGCTTTTGCACCTCAAAACGGATAAATAATATATAAGAGCGAACCACTCCAAGATAATCAAGGAAAACAGTTTCTGGATAGTTACTTTATTTGGGATATTGAATTAGCAATGACCGATTTTTTATAATTTTACAAATTTATTCTGTTAAAAATTGTTACAAATATATTATTGTCCATCGCTAGTTACTTATTTCTCGCATCTTATGATCAATCGACGGATACCATGTCGGAAGAACGACTTGTCTTTTAAGGCAATCCAGGAATCGGACCATTTTTTTCTATCTTCATAATAAGTAAACTGCTGCTCGGCTGGGGTATGACTCACCGACCGAAAGAGGTGGTAATTGGAAGGAGCGATATCCGGAGAATTTAGCGTTTCCAAGTAGGTACTGACCGATTTTGCAACATTTGGCCAAGCGTTGTCATGCTGCAAAATCACTTTTTCGTACTTGTATTCCGGTCGTTTGCTTTAGTAAGCGGCTCAAACTCAAGAATTGAGTCTGATAGAGTTCATCCGTAATTATTTCATTCGGTTTAAGAAGCTCGTAGTAGATCGTGCCACGCTGATCCCACCAAATGGGTTGGCCCGGCGATCTTTTTTTTACACTTTTCTTCATATTAAAGTATTGAAAAAATAACTTCAGACCGCAAAAACAAAACATTTCGAGTTTTTGTTGTTATTGTTGTTTATGTTTCAACCAAATGAAACAGGGTGCAAACATTAACTTTAACAATACGTTTTAGCGGTAAAACATTGAAAACTAAAATATTGTTTCATAAACTCTTGGCGACCTCTTATGTGCAACAGTCATTATTAAGTCAAGGTACCAATAAATGTACCAACCTATGTTCTAAAAATAATGGATCATCAAAACCAAACCTGAAACAAAAATTTTTTTTTATTATAGCTATTGTAAATTTTCAAAAGAAAATTTTATTACTCAATTTATCAGTAGAGTGCACTTTTTTATAATTTTTAATTGAAATTAGATACAACAGGACAATTTGCATCTTATGAAGAAAAGAAAGAACTACAACCAGGCTCCCAATTTCGAAATCACTAAAATTAAGTAATTTACTTTTAAATAAATTCTTATAATTCTCAAACAGTTTAAGCTATACAATAAGGTTTCTGCGTGATCAGATGTGAAATGTCAACAAGGGACATGAAAAATAATCTTTATAAATAATGTGGATGTTTCCAGTAGCAGAAACTTCTATATTCATATACTAAAACTGTTTGAGAATTATAAGATTATAAAAAATTTTATTTGAAAAGTAAAACACTAATTTCGAAAATGGGAGCCTTACTAATAGTCTTGCATAACTGTTTTTAAGAAAACAGAGTTAGTAGATCATTTCAGGTTATTCGCCATAATTTTTTATTAAAAAATGTTATTCTAAAATTTTTATTTCAAATTGTTTGATTTTTGAGGCAGAATTTTTTCTTTTGCTTCAAATTTCTTCAAACACGAAACTAGAATGAACTTTTGACTTAATGTAGCGCATAAAAAGGCGCTAAAGTTTACATTTAAATGAAGCTAACTGTTTTTTTTTTTTTTTTCTTGACAACAAACTTTGATACATAAATGCAATTTAATAATTATGCAAATTTTTTATTGCGAATTCGTGCTCGCATTTGCATTTAAAAGTAAAAGAACTCGACTGACTTTCTGCGACAGCCTGAGAAACTCAAAACCGACGGCTTTCATTCTATCTTTGTATATATTGTAGATACTTTTTGTAGATACTTTTTGCCAGTTGTATGTAATATATCGTAGATACAAGAAAAAAGAAATGTTTTCGTTAGACAAATCGACATGATATTAAAGCGTAATTAACCTTAATTGATAAATTTCATAAGCAAAATGGCAACAACAACAAATATTATGATTATTATTAAAGTCAATCAGAGCAATGTCCAATGAGCCAATGGAGCAGCAACCAACAAACGACCAACAACAACCGGCAACATATGTGTAGCCAATTTCACTTTCAATTAACATGTTTCGAAGATATTTTTTTGTTGTTATTTCTTCTTCAATTCGAGCAGATTGAATGCTGCACAAGCATTCAATTATTTCATGAAGAGTTAAAGAAGAACGACTGCCATTGTACGAGTTTGTTATGACTACAAATAGATTTTGTTTCTCTGTGTATCATTACAATCAAAAACCTATCATCATCAGTAAAAACAGACCGAATGAGTGAGTTGGGTAAATGTATAGAAGGATGAATGACTGAATGAATGGATGGATAGTAAAGTTAAAGTAGAGCTACTAGATCTTTGTTAATTGTAGGTGCTGAAATGCTATTTGCGCTCTCGAAAGGGAAGCACACGCGCGTCAGTTTGCACGCGATGTGAGATTGTTTTCCGTTGCCGCCTTGTAAAGTAACTAGATTTAATTTAACTATGAACAAAGTATTAGTATGCTTAGTTTATACATATATAATTGATGAGTTTTCAAAGTTGAGGCGTGTAATCGTTTACTAGTTTCATAGTTTTATACTGGGTAATCAGATGGACGATGGTAGGTGTTATGTGAAAATCTGTCTGTAATCAGTTGGCCGACAAATGAAAGATATCGCGGCTTTCGGCCAACTTAATGTAGAGTACGAGTAAATAATTACTGACTAATTACAGAAAAGTAAAAGCCTATATTTTGCGTAAGTTGCATAAATTATACAAACTTTTCAATGATTTTATAGTATACGAGGTTTGTTTTGAAAAACATTGTAGATTATTTTCAAACGAATAGAGTTAACTAGATCCAAATTCCAATAAGGGTATTCACATTACAAGAAGAGCTTTTGATAACCAACATATGTTATCATTCAAAACTGATGTTCGGGCATTTTTTTTTTTTTTTTTTTTTTAAAGAAGCGTCTCATAACAATTAATAAATATGGTAAAAAGCATTGCAGACACACAATGTCATTTAATAAGTTAAAATTGTTGCATTTCATCCACTGGCATATGTCTAGTTTAATTAAATTCTAGTCAAAGTGTTTTCTAAATTTAGCAACAATAATATTTCTTTCTCATTTCGACACTCTTGTTCTTGGTCTGTACAAATTTTCGAAATACAGAGTTGTCATTAATTACAAATATTTGCTATACAGCCACAATGTTTCTACAGTACGAGTATATCAATAGAATTTTCTGCTTATATGGTGTTCTATAAAAATTATTTTTGTAAAGCTTCAGCAGCATATATTTCGACAGGCTTTTGTGAATACCCCAAATAGAGCTAAAGTAAGTCACCATACGTTCACACCGTTAGCACAGAGTATGATAGAAACATGGTAGGCCCTCCGAAAACTGGAGTTAAAAAGGGTACTGCGAGTCTAAAGTAGTCTGTTGTACCCAAGCCTGTGTGATTTCTTTTGTTTAATAGCTGCCTATGTCGGCAATATGTTTGTTGTTTTATATTTCGTGTGTTCTAATTACAGCGGATATGGATTAATAAATTTTATATTTTCATGTTTATAAATAAAGAGGGTGGTTAAGGATCTATGGCCCTATATAACCCAAGTATAGATACTAAGTTAGGAATCGTTTCAAAAATGTCAAAAAACTAAAATAATTTTCTTGAAAAAAAAAAACAAGCAAATGGGAGGAGATTTTGAATGGGGGCTATTATTTATAATGGCCCGATCCTTATCAAATTGGTGGTGTGTAACATATGTGGGTAGACATAAAAAGTTTTTGCAAATTTGGAGTGAATTAATAAAAACAACTTTCATATAAAAACTCGAAACTGATCGGCAGGTTAATATGGTGGCTTTAACTAATATTGGACTTGACACATTAGGATAGAAATACAAAAGATCTACGTCCCAGAAAAGGCTA
Source organism: Leucophenga varia (assembly GCA_018903435.1). NCBI lineage: Eukaryota > Metazoa > Arthropoda > Insecta > Diptera > Drosophilidae > Leucophenga > Leucophenga varia. The sequence continues at coordinate 49,240 of JAEIFJ010000853.1, forward strand.
ATTTAGAAATATAAAGTTAATATCTTGTAAATTTACCGAACACACCTTTCGTCAAATATATATAGTATACCTTATAGAGTCTACGATGCCTGCTTTAAGCGTTACACACTTTTGACAAACTGATAAAGATAGTCTCTTGCAACTGCTTAAGATATAAACATTTTACCATAAAATATAAAGCAACGTGAAATGGGGGTCAGAGCACTGTAGTTCGATATTCTCAAAAAAAATATTGAGCCAATTCGATCAACAAAATCAATAAAGTTATAACAATAAAATCTAAGAGATAAAAAAACAAAACTCAGAAATCTCAGCTAGTGATCTACACTTGTACGTAACATGACTATAATATAAGTTTTAACAAATCTTGATTTAATAAATTCATGTTTTAATAAACTAAAAGGAACATATGTAAGATTGGTATAAATATAAAGTATATATATTCTTGATCAGCTCGACTAGACGAGCCATGCCACTATAGCATAAAACCCTATACAAACTCACCTCCCATTTTCTGATATTTTCAAGAAGAATATTGTTATATCGTAAAATTTATATAAAACCTATATAATTGCTCATACTTCTCCGGTTCCTATTAACACGTACACTAGGATGGTCCAGAACAAAATATATGCGGTCACCCCCTAAGATTGTTCTATACCGAAAATAAGATAAAAAACGATTTTTTCTGTTTTTAAATCGGATGATATATAATAGTGCCGCAAAGCCTCTAAATTTTCCATGTATATTACATAAAAAAACAACACTTTTTCGTAAATTTTATGTAGAAGCCTGGAAAATAAATGATCATAGAATAACATCCAATCATTCATTATGATATCTGCTTTGGACTTCTTTGGTGCACCTATTTGTTTTCTCTGGTATGTTGTATTAGTTTGTGTTCTTGTGATGGATTCCTTTGTCTACGGTTACAAAACGGCTCCAAAGCACGTTGGAGGTCGAGTGTCTTTTAAATTGGAGCAAAAAATGCACATCAGCAAAATTTCATTAAAATCGTTTGAGTTGTTACGGAAATGTACGATGAATTTATGATCGATTCTATGGGGACCACGCCCACCGCTCATTTTTCTAAGACGACATGCATCATAAAATCAACATATATTTCATCTAATTTCGCGCATTAAGTCAATATTAGGAACATAATCAAGTCTACATATTGAGTATTTCAATTCACAACTTTAGTTTAGATTTTTCTGACTGATTTCTACTAGCTATTTTTTAAAGTGTTTCAAAATTGTTTAACCAAACCTCGAAGGAAACATTCTTAGGCGCCAGCCAAGTTTTCTTGCACGACAAACACGATCCTTTACTACTCATAGTTCAAGTCATCTGTTGTACTCAATTGAGACTTCATGATTAATGACAATTTCATTTAATAAAAAAAAATCAAAACTTCTATTCCAATCAATCACTTAACGTTCAATAATGATCACTAGTCTGACAATTAAGACAAAAACGACAGCAAAGACGACAAACCTCTCAAGATCTCCTTGAACTGCTTTGGAATTTGTTCAATCTATCGATTTATCATCAACTTTTTTGAATATCACATTGTCGGAGACAAAAGTTTTGGGTCTCATGCAGCTAAATCAAATTGAAATTAAATATAAATCAAACTCAACAACAATATACAATAAACTTACATTTACAATACAAGTAGGTATGTAACAGGTAACTACTAAATCAAAGTGTCAACATTAGTAACTGATATTAGAGTAGGTAATAGATAGAAATAGATTGGAGACTGGAGCGGAAGTTAAATTATAGCCAGACAAAGTCGAAACGATCGACAGACAACAGACAGACAGACAGTCAGTCAGACAGCTTCATTGAGTGACTAACTTGATTGCGCACAGGAGATAGTCATAACGACATTTAGACAGATCTTGAGTTGCATGAACATTTAGCTACGAATTGTTGTCAGTATAGTGTATCGTAAAAATCAAGTGTGACTACTTTCAGTGAAGTCTAAAGACACATTGGACACATGGACGGACTTTTTGGTTAACTTGCAGTCCAGTCCAAACGACAGAAATCAAACGAACTCAATTCAATTGCATTGACTACTTTATGCGTTTTGTCTGCGCAACTTCCCATGTGAACGAACGGTGCAATGTTTCTTATTTCTGTGAACGTTTGACATGCTAAGCACATTTAATGAATACATTCAATGAAATAATATAAAGCGAAAGCGAATTTTCCATGTGAAAATGTGTAGGTTTTAAATTATTGTAATACGATTTCCATATAATTGTTATTATTGATAATTTACATACCCCTAACTAGGTTTTTCTGTTGAACAACTCTCAGAGTAACTTTTTAGTAATGTCCGCCCTTAGCTACAACGCAAGAATTTGCCTTTTTTTCGTCATTTTCATAATTTTTTTTGCAGCATTTTTCTGGGAATACCGGCAATTTCTCATTATCCATTTACTTTGAGCTGGTCCAGAGATTCTGGTTAATTGGCATAAACTTTTCCATTTGGTCAGACTTTTCCTATATCAGGTATATAGGAAATAATCTGGCGATGTCAGATAGAGAGAGCGTGTTGGCCAATAGAAATTTTCACTTTTCGAAAATAAGCTACCGGGGCACATTGGCCGCAATCATAGCTACAGACGGTGTCGCATTACCGGTTTCGGGCAAGATACATTTTGACTACGATATTTAATTGGAACGACGACTGGAACGAATGTTCCCACAATTGAGCTGTTAGCTGCTTAGGTTTGTACGGAAGTGTGAATTAGTTATCTCTGTTTTGCAATATCAGCAAATGTTTTTCAAGAAATATCTAATAAGGAAAGAGTATGTTAAAAGAGCTATTGCACATTGTTATAAACCTGGGCATCAATTAGTGTCTTAATCCAATCGAATTCCAATCTTGCAGATGTCTTCCAAGACCTCATCCATTCAACGCAGCGTCGGTCGTCCTCGCTTTCGTGTCCCTCTGGTTTCGTTGCGCCTGACTATATTGAAATTCCCCATACTCACAGATTCTCCAAGGTGTGTAGATGATCTGCGAGTAGACACCAATTGACCGGAAATTCTCTTAAGTCTCTATGAAAACCCTGCTGACTGTCCACGTACAGTTATGTCATAAAGTTTGTTGAAAGAAAATATAGCTGTTCAAATCGACGTGTGGGTCCTTGAGTAATAGATACTCCATCAGGAGATTAAAGAAGTCGCACGACAACGCATCGCCCTGTCTTTTGGTCATAAAGGGTGATTTGTGATTATTTAACGGCAGCAAAATAGACAACTGCTGCTTTTATAGTGAGGCCCTTTTTAGTGAAAATTTAATTTTATGTTGAGTATTAGCATACATTTAACGTTTCCTTTTTTTCATAGCATAGAGCAAAAAGCAGAGCAATATAATAAAATAAGTTATATGTTCGATTCGGATACCTTTTTACTGCGTATTTGGTAAGATCAGCTGAGTTTGTATGAAGAAAACACAAAACAAGCGTTATACCGAACTTAACTAATGCGTTTCAGCAACCCACTAAATGGCTGGAATAAGGCGAATGGTACGAACGGCAGTGTTATTGCTTTTAGCTGAAGCCAAATTAGCCCTTCGAGAGCCTAAAAAATACCTCAGGGCCACAGAAAGGAGTTAAAGCATCTGTTATATCCTCTACCCGAATATTTATAGTTAAAATGTTACATACATGCAGAAGACGCCATGACAATTCACATAAAGTAAAGTGTTGCTTCGATCTGCTCTATTTTTTTTATACCCGTTGAACATAATGTAAACGGCTATATTCAGTTTGTCAGAGACCCAGGAGACGTCGTAGACTCAGTCACTATATAGTGATATATATATTCTGGATCAACTTGATATGACAAGTCGATCTAGGCATGTCCGCTTAGTTTAAATGATATTTAATTTAACTTATTAAGCAGTTCAAGTGTTAAAATCAAAGAACCACGCCCATTTTTTGGTATAGCCCCCATACAAAATAATAATTTTTTTCGATTGTTTGTATGAAAAAAAGCTATAATTTATAAATGTTTTCACTCCAAATTAGGTAAAAACACTTTTTAGCTCATCCAATGTCCAAATTAATTGGTATAGAATTTCCCGCCCATTTTCTATTTTTGTGTGAAGTTCGTAATTATTTATGAATGTTTTAACTCCAAATGGGGTAGAAACACTTCTAATGTCTTCCTATATATACTTTACTGATATTATAAGGATCAGCTCACTATAACATAAAGCCCCCATACAAAGTCACCATCCATTTTCTAATTTTTTTCAAGAAAATGTTTATTATTCTATCCTAAGGTTAAAAATTTACCCCATAATTGTGTCCAAACTTTGGTTGTATCGGATAATTCACTTCAAATTTTACCTAATGATGATCATACATAAACTTAGCCAAGATGTGGCGGGTTACCAACCACCAAAGTTAACGTTTTTCCTTGTTTTAGCTTAAAATTGATATCAATATTGTGTACAAACTTGCGTTGTATACAAACTTGCGTTGTATTATATCCCATCTTGGTTCCACCGAAGTTACCGTTTTTCCTTGTTTTTATACCCGTTACACAAAGTGTAAACGGGTATATTCAGTTTGTCCGAAAGTTTGCAACGCATTGAAGGAGACATCGGAGACCCCATAAAGTATATATATTATTGATCAGCTCGATGAGACGAATCGATTTAGCCATGTCCGTCTGTCTGTCCGTCTGTCTGTCCGTCTGTCTGTCCGTCTGTCTGTCCGTCTGTCTGTCCGTCTGTCTGTCCGTCTGTCTGTCCGTCTGTCTGTCCGTCTGTCTGTCCGTCTGTCTGTCCGTCTGTCTGTTGCGATGGCTGTTCCTCGGAAAGTTTTAAAGATATTGACCTGAAATTCGAAACTTAAGCTTTTTGTGCTCCTAGTTAGTTTGTATACCAGAACCAATGTGCCACGCCTATTTTTAGATATAGCCCCCATACAAACTTACCACTTTTTTTTCGACTTTTTGTATGAAAAAAGTTATTATTTATAAATGCTTTTACTACAATGTAGGGTAAAAACACTTCTAATGGCATCCAATATCAAAAGAATGTTGCCACGCCCATTTTCAGATATAGCCCCCATACAAACTTACCTCTTTTTTCGATTTTTTGTATGAAAATACGTATTATTTATGAATATATTTAATCCAAATAGGGTAAGAACACCTTTTATCCAATGTTAAATCTAAGGCGCCACGCCCATTTTTATGTATAGCCTCCATATAAACTTACCGCCCATTTTCGAGTTTTTATATCAAAACATTTACTATTTCTGAATGAATACAATTAACATTTGGTAAAATCAATTCCAATGTCCACCTAAGTGAACACTTTCTATATGGTAAGGATCGGGCAAATATAACATAAAGCCTCCATACAAATTTGACCAAATTCATCGTGAAATTTAATCTAAGCACCTGGTGAACATATAAACTATTAAAAGTGTTGTGTAACGGGTATTTCAGCTTCGGTTCCACCGAAGTTAACGTTTTCTCTTGTTTTTTTTTTTTTTTTAGCAACTAATTTTGTTGATATATATTTGCAATACCAAGACTATATATTAGTTACACATCTAGTTTTCTACTTTTTTTGTCTGTCTGTCCGTCCGTATGAAATTAATTATTTTGGAAACTATCTGGGGTGTTTTACTAAACTTCTTTGGATTGATTTCAAATCATTCTGGTTATTGCTAGAGATTTAGTAAAAAAGTGATAAAAATAGGGTTTTGCGTTTATGCTTATTTATTTAAAAGAAGATTTATAAAATCTTAATATTTCCATATAAAACTAAAAAGAACTTTGACTCTTCGGTAAACAAAAACTATTTATTTGTATGTTTTAAATTGTACATCAAAATTAAAACAGGTTACCTACTCCAGATTAAATCACTTTCATTACGCACTTGTTTGTCCGAACAAAAATACTTTTTATCAGAAGCCACACAGAAAAAAAAAAATCAAATAAAAAAACGGAAGTCGGAAGTGATGCAATTACGGAGCGCGTTTGGTATACATTTAATTTGTTTTTTATTTTTTTTTTAATACAAAATATTATTATTTTTTTTTTTTTTTAAAAATACTTGAACATTCACTTTTTTATGTCAGTGGAGCATAGCAAAAGCAAAAACAACAAAAGCGCGTTAAAATTGTTATTGTAATTAACATTTTGTTCAAACAGAATTGCAGTGAGTCATGACTAACAATATAATAACGCTCCATGAAAATTATAGATCTATTTTAGAATATGGAATATACTCGTACTTAGCTGAGAAAGTGTTTATTTGTGAAATGAAATCAAACATTTATTTCTAATTATTTTTAGTTTGGATCAAATTAGCACGAAATAGTGCAGAAAGCATTGAGTTTTTGATCCAATGACCGCTAAAATATTTATTTAATAGCTGACTTACCCTTCAGTATAGTAAATATGTATTCCCTAAGCAGAATAAATGCCACACATATTTAAGTTCATTTTACCGCTGTTGAATGCCAGAATTATATTAAAGAGCAAAATGATTAAACCAGTGAAAACAGATTGCTTGATGCTCGATGCTTCGAAACGTACAAAAATATTTAAGGAATTTGCCTTTGCGGTGTTTTGGCTTAGATATACATTTACTGTGATTTTTAGGTATAGAAGAGCAGAAAAAAAAAGAAATTTTGCTAACGGCTTACTGTCATTGCCATCGATTGCCTGAAATCCATCAAAGCCTCATCAAATCTGCAGAGATTTTATTTTGGGCGGTACTGAAATGTGTGTGACTTTTTTTTTTTGTGAAGAAAGATAAATTGATTCTAAACAGGAGCGAAACGCAGGGAAAGACAATAAAAAATAATTTTAAGGTTATAACGCTTGGAAAACAAAATTGAGAGAGTACAATAAATGACAAAAGTTAGAACATAAACAATAATTAAAGGCCCAACATAGAGCACTATAAAAATAACAAATGGAAAGATATAAACTGAGGACTACAATTAAAGTCCGAACTATTTTATTTGCTATTTGCATAACAATTAATCTAAGTTCAAAGAAAAAATAATAGGGGAGACCGGAGCTATTAGGAACAAAAAAGAATTTCCTTTGACTAGAATTCAAAATTTTTTTGTGATATTTTTTATAGTTTTATTTATAGATTCCTTTATTTATATTATACACGCATGACGTTTTATCGTGAAAAGACTTTGCTTGGTTCAAGCGGCATACAGACATACAGACGGACGGATGAACATCAGATAGACGGACATAGCTCAACAACTCGTCTTACGATGCTAACCAAAAGTATAAATACAGCGGTGACACCGAAAAGACCACAACTAGAGTTTTAAATTTTAAAAAAAGTTTTGAGCTTTCATTTTTAATTTATCGGGTCGCAAAATTTTAATTTTTGTATAGAAATCAAAAATATTAAAAAATTGGCTACATTATGGAATCAATGAAAACACTCGAAGTATCGGTGTAAAAGTGTAAATTATTAAGTATTTCGCATCTGCTGTGTTTTGTGCAATTTCAGTTCCGTTTGATGGCATTTTTACTATTTTCTTTTTTATACCTGCCTCACATAGTGTGAAGGGTATTATCAGTTTGTCGAAAAATTTATAACGCATTAAAGGAGGTATCTGAGACCCCATAAAGTATATTTATTATATCAGCACGCCGAGACGAGTCGATCTAGCCATGTCCGTCAGTCTGTCTGTCCGTCTGCATGTAGAGATATTGACCTGAAAGTCGGAACTTAGGTTTTTCTCAGTCCTAAGCAGTTCAAGTGTTAAAATCACAGTGCCACAGTATAGCCCCCATACAAACTTACGGTTTTTTTTTTTTATTTCTTGTATGAATGCAATCACTCCAAATTGGGTAAGAACACTTCTAATGTCATCCAAAGTCAAATCCAAGGTGCCACGCCCATTTTTAGATATAGCCCCCATACAAATCGACCGCCCATTTTCGAACTTTTTGTACGAAAATAGGCATTATTTATGAATGTATTCACTCCAAAATGACTGAAAACACTTCTTATGTCATCCAATGATAAAAAAAGCTGCCACGCCCATTTTAAGGTATTGTCCCTACACATTTTTGATTTTTTTTTTATGAAAATAGGTAATATATATGAGTTTATTCACACCAAATTCGGTAAAACATGTCTAATACCATTCCACTTGCACATTACCTATATTATAAGGATCGGACCACTATAACATATAGCCCCCCATAATAACTTACCTCCCATTTTCTGATTTTTCAAAGAAAATGTTGGTTTATCTGTCATAAGCTTAAAATTTGACCATATTATTGACTTTGATTATAATTGACTATTGACTCCCAGCCACCCCTTTCCACATTTTACCTTAGCCACTGATAATAACAAATAAACTATTCCAAGATTTCTGTGGCGAGTATATGAGCTTCGGTTCCGCCGAAGTTAACGTTTTTCCTTTTTTTTTTATTTTACTCAAAATATACTGGAGAAAGCTGTCAGATATTTATTATTTTTTTTTGTTAAAAAAGCAAAACATTTTTGAATGGGAACATTTGAAAATCGACTTCTTAAATGAACCGAATGTGCCTAATGTATTGTTTTAATGGTCTAAAACTCTACTTGCATTGTTTTCTTTTCAAGTGTAACCGGCTTGGGGCTCATCGGTTGAACGGTTTCAGAGTATAGAGTAGACATAGAAACATACATACATTTTTATATATATAGAAGAAGAAGATAGAAGATTTTTGATATATAATAGAAGATAGAAGATATACACCTGATATACCTTATTTACATGTTGGCTCATACATTATAAGGTCTTTTACCCAAATGGGTATAGTGTATATTAGCCCCATGAACCATAAATACCTATAAGCGATGCTCTTACGGCTAAACAATGTTATACGTATTTGTAGAGTAAAGAATTTCCTATTAGACAAACTATCAAACCGGCCTGTTAAAAAATCTCTTCAGACGATGATCTGGTCCCTAGTGTTCATCTTCATCAAATCGATTGTATCAACAATGTTAAACATGTCGCTCCAATCTATTAATTTTTGGTACGCTGCGTATATCTTCGCGTTTAAATATTTCAGCTGAAATAATGCCGACATGCATCAATGGATTTTAATGGCAACTTAACTGTGTACAATCAATATTCGAATCTGGATGGATTGAAACCATGTTTACTATATAATTCACGGTAGTCAGTTACTATTTACTTTGAGAAAAATTAGATTTATTTAGTTGATAATGATCGACAAAAATTAAAGTTAACTTAGTTGATTTGCTAAAGTGTGTATATAAACAAGTGCTAATGCAAATCTCAGCACTAACGTAGCTCCCGAAGACGTTTGTGCTTGACATAGAAACACTACAGTCTTACCGACCAGTTCCAATATCATTGTTGTTCTATTCTAAAATTTGAGTTTCCATATTCGAACTCAAATTCAAAATTGTGATATATTTTTTTTAGGAAACGTTGCATAAAAAACGTTTTTTAAGTAAGCAAGTATTAGAAATTTTACTGAATCTGCTCCTGAAGTCTTCAATAAGAAACTTAAAAAATGTCACTTAAATACAGCTACTTAAACAAGCATTCTGCAAACTGAACAGGTACGACTTTAATATTTGTCAAATTGTGCGACGAAAGGACGAAAGATAATAGCTACTGAAATTTCGGGTGCCTCCAAATGCTTCCAACACGAAACAAACTCATATCGCAGCAAACGCGCCAAAAGTAGAATTTTGATGAACGTCTCTAGCAAACCTTTATATCGATCGAATCCAAAGAGAAGAAGCCGAGCCAAATGAAGTTAGGCTAGGACGGCAGTTGATCAAAGGATCGCTCAACCTGACAGTTTCTGAAACTTTGGCGGCGATTGCGTGCAAATGATAATTTATTAGATTGTGATCAGCACACACAAACACACACACGCACAGAAAATGTCAAAATACTCGTTGCACAACGAAAGACGCCGTTTAACTAAATATTGCATTAGTAAACTAACTGATCGACTCTAAAAATGGTTAAGAGTCAACACATAAGAAAAAAGAAAAGAATTTATATTGAATTAATTTCATTGTCTGCATTTCTAATTAAACCGATTTAATCATGAGCAAAACTATCTTCTGTGCAATAATTATGCGTAAACAATAAGGCGAAGGGCAATTATGAATTGGTAGTACCCAGAAGTATTAAATGTGGGGCGGCGGCTAGACCGACCCAATACAATGCAGCTGCGACATTTTGTTAATTATTTGCTTTGATCTTGTTGAACAATTCATATATTGCAGACAATGATGATGTTGATCATCATGAGACGATTGCGATCAAACACTTTATACCGCCTCAAAAATATATCAAAGGCCTCCTTTGATGTATTGCGACAAGCGTGTGTTTAAGTTGAATATATTCACATGGTGCTTGAACCGATGGATGGGAGTTTCATATATAGTAAGGATTATGACTTATCAAATAAAGCTTATTAATTGTTACACGTTAAATATGTCCAAAATTTTTTTATATGTTAAAAATTGATACTTTCATCATACAGATTGGAGCGCGGTAATTAACAATTTTGGGATTGACCCTGTAGCGGCGGAAAGTTTGTGTTCATGTAGCTTTCGAGCGAGGTGCGCTTATTTTGTGTTAAAGGTAATTTTTTTCGAACTCCCACTCGTGTTCCAGGACGACCATTCATTGTAAACAAGTTTGATTACCTTCCAGGAACATTTTTTTAGAACATTTTGTAAAATGAAATATCTTTATTTATTCTTGTAAATCAATTTCATTCCCTTCAAAGTAATCCCCTCCCGATAAAATACTCGAAACATGCCAAATATTCCTTTCCGGTATATCCTTCTTCGATTCAGCTTTTATCTCCTCAATCGACTCGTTACGCATTCCCCGGAGTGGTCTCTTTAGTTTTGGAAATAGACAGAAGTCACACGGAGCCAAATCAGGCGAATATGGTGGTTGCGTAACAATATTGGTTGGATTTTTTTGGAGAAAAAGTCACGAAGAATCGACGCTGTTTTCACGAGAATTAACCATTTTTGGTACCAATCGAGACTTGACACGTTTAAGGCCCAAAACATCTTTCAAAATGGTATTTATTGATCCTTTCGATACGCCAATTTCATCAGCAATGTCTCTCATAGTTAATCGACGGTGTACAAGCACTAATTCTTTTACTTTTTGGATGTGAGCATCGTCCGTTGAGGTCGATGGTCGACCAGGGCGCATTTCGTCTTCAACACGTTCTCAACCTTCTTTGAATAATTTATACCACTCATATGTTGTCGATTTTGGTAGAGTTCGGTCCACGTAAGCCTTCTTTAACAATTTTATTCCATTTATTCCATTCAGAAAGCAAAATTTGATGACTCTTCTCTGCTCAATTAAATTAGACATTGTAAAATTGAAAAATGCACTCTTGGTCCTTTGGTAAACACAAGCGTAAATATACAATATTACTGATAATGACATTGACATGAAATTTGGCCCAGATATTATTAACAGTCCTGCCAACTCAAGAAAAAAGAACTAGCCCGAATTGTTAAGCCCGCAAAGTTTAAATTGAAAATTCTTCTCACTTTTTGCGCCCCTTGATTCTGACATACAAACTGCCTAGGAGCAAGAAAAGCTTAAGTTTAAAATTTCATGTTAATATTTTTTCCAATGTTTTGATAAAAACTTTTTCACGATGCCTCAGAAATCAGTTCAAGTACTGATTAAAATGTGATTTAAAACGTTTCCCAAATGGCCAAGTTCGAAAATATTTATGGAAAGACTAAAAACTGAAAGCGTTTGAAATTTTATGGCAAGGTAAAATTTTTTGTAGAATCTGGGTTTTCATGGAAATATTCCCATGTATTTTGGGGCGTAGATTCCAAAAACGGCTACCAAAATAAAGTATCAAATTGATTTTCACAAGTAGCATATTGTCGTGTAGAAGCAGTAACCCTTTAAAATGATGATCTAATCAGCTAAAGAGTATATATTCTTGATCAGCTTGACATGACGAATCGATTTTCCATTTTTTTGTGAATGTTTTTCAGCTATTACTAAAAATCTCAAGAATGGATAAAGTTATAAAGCTGAATGGAATAGAAGATATTTTATTCCTCTACATTACGATCTGCTATTTGTGAAAACCGAAAACAATTTTTAAAAATTATATTTGAAACCTATGTTTTTAACATTTGTAAATAAAGATGTGGAAGTTAAAGCGCCTAATGTAAAATTAGATAAAAAAAAAAAAAAACATGTTAAGTGCTATATAATATTTATTCAAGTCTTTTATCGACTTCAAATGTATGGTAACGCTAAAAAAAAAAAAAAAAAAAAAAAAAAAAAAAAACGCTTGAGGAATATGGAAGACGCATCTATCAAATATTTTGGGATTTGGCATCATGGTAATAATAGTTGTTCCAAATATTACAAAACAAAAAAATTTATAAAAATTAAAAAAAAAAAAAAAATAATTATATAAAATAAAAGTTTAACACTTCAAACTTTATTGCAAAGTAATATAAACTATTTGTGAATTGAATTGTTTGAATTAAATAAAAACAAGGAAAAACGCTAACTTCGGTGGAACCGAAGCTCATATACCCGCCACACGAATCTTGGAATAGTTTATTTATTATATCAGTGGCTTAGGTAAAATTTAAAGAAGGGGTTTGTGAGGAGTCAAAAGTCCGATACAACCAAAGTTTGGACACAATAACAGGGTCAAATTTTAAGCTAAAGACACATAACAATCATTTTCTTTAAAAAAAATTAGAAAATGGGAGCTGAGTTTATATGGGGGATATATGTATGTTATAGTTGGTCGATGCTTATTATATCATTGGTGTGTAAACACGGTGATATTAGAAGTGTCTTTACCCATTTTATTTTGGAGTGAATTCATTCATCAATAATACCTATTTTAATACAAAAAATCGAAAATGGGCTTTAAGTTTGTATGGGGGCTATACCCAAAAATGGGCGTGGCACTTTCATTCTCAAACTTAACTTAGTCGTTGCCGAGAAAAGCTTAAATTCCAAATTTTAGCTTAATATCTTCATCTATCTTGATCCAAAAAGTTGCATAGAAATTTACAGACGGACAGACAGACGGACATGACAGATCGATTCGTTTCGTTCAGCTGATCAAGAATGTATATAGTTTATGGGGTCTACGACATCTCCTTCAATGCGTCACAAACTTTCACAAACTGAATGTACCCTTACATGTGTGGGGTATAATTACGAAAAAATGCATAATTTGTATACCCGTTACATGGCTATATTCAGTTTGTCCGAAAGTTTGACACATTAAAGGAGGCATCGGAAACCCCGTAAAGTGTATATATTCGAATTGATTTAGCCATGTCAGTCTGTCCGTCCGTTTGTCTTTTGCTATGCGTTTTACTCAGAATGTTTTTAAGATATTGACAAGAATTTTTAAACTTAAGTTTTTTTTTGGTCCTAGGCACACTGATACCATTTTAGCTTATTTTTTCTCTTTCTAACACACACATAGTGTGCTGTTTTATATTTCTGTACAGTTTACCATGCTTAAGTGCGAAATGGTAAAAAGAAAGCTAAAATGGCAACACTGCCTAGGCCGTATGTATGTCAGAATCAAGATGCCAAGCCCATTTTCGGCATAGCTCTCCATACAAACCTACTGCCCAATTTCGAGTTTTTGTATGAAAACATTTATTATTTCAGTTGAGTTTAATTAAAATTTGGTAAAATAAATTCCAATGTCCACTAAGTGAACACTATCGATATGCTAAGGATCTGGCTAATATAACATACAAATTTGACCAAATCCAACGTGAAATATAATCAAAACACCTGGTGAACATATAAACTATTAAAAGTCTTGTGTAACGGGTATTTCAGCTGCAGTTCGGTTCGGCACTGCCGTAAATTTTCGTAGTCTGGAGCAGCCGATGCCATAAATTTTGCTTCTTGTTTTTCTCTTTCGCACTCATGCATTGCAGACTGTACAGAAATTTAAAACAGTTCACCATGTGTATGTGAGAAAGAGAGAAAAAACAGCGAAAATGGCATCACTGGTCAGGGGCATGGGTAGTTCAAAGTTTTCTATATTAAAAGTAGATGAAATTTTACACCGTTACTAGAGTTGCAAGACCAATCTGAATACCCTATTTTAAAATAAGAATATTTTTCAATATGCTTCTTTTTTGCAAGACCAAAACTACAATATATGTGGCGACAATACCACTTACACTTACTAAAAAGAAGGAAATCATAAATAAGTTATATCCAATAAAATTCATTATTAATTGCACAACGCCGTCTGACCTAATTTCTACATACCGTACACCGATTAATAAAAGTCAAAAGCCTTCAACTCGAGATTACCGAACAAAATTCACTGAAAGATAAATTTATATGAAATAATTCTTGAACAGAAATCATACGAAAATTAGAACAAAAATATGCCACATCGCTCAAATATTTTAACAAAGGTAAATCTACAGATGTATCCAAATACGAGAGACGACAAATTGCACATTGTAGTCGGAAGTTACATGTGTCCGAATTTATGTTAAGCTTACCATAACAATGAGAAAATATTGACCCAAATGTGGTCTGGCTTAAGAGAGACAAACCTCCACTCTAACTCAAAAACATTGCACAGATACTTTGCACAAGGGTCTACATACGTGGTAATCCGTGCAAAAGGCGCGCGCGCGAATTACGCCGCAGGATAATGACCTGATGAGGATAGCCACTACGAATGATAATGTTACTTACTCTGTTAATGATGATGATACGCAGATTGTTGCTGGCTGATGTGACCACATGATGTAGCTGAAAAATTTCGTACAAATTACTTTAGTACATGTCGAAATAAAAATAACAACATACTCGGAATGTGGTGGTCATCTCATATTTTCACATACGAACCTTTTCGTAAGGAAGTTTGTATTTTTACAAATGAAATCACTTTTGAAGGCAGCTTAAATTGTTTGCATAGGATAGCAGATACAGACGATTCATTCATTCATGATGATATATCGGTTTCGTTGGATTGCATGTGGGGGTTGCTTACCTTAGGCTTTCGGTAGCTTTGCTTAATGCTGCTCCCCTCACTGTTGTACAAAAAATGACCCTCAGTATTTTGACTGCTGCACAAATTTATCACATTTAAGGATATGTCTGTCTGTCGGTCTGTCTATCTGTCTTACATTTATATGCTGCAAGGAATACTTCCCCACTTCCTCGTAAAGGTAAGCCAATGTCTGCTGTAAGCTGCAAACTTGACAGACTTGTTTTAGAGTTTGTATCCTTAACTCGTCCTTTTAACTTTTTTTTTTAGTATTATGATAAATACAAATTTATACGAGCACAAGTATGAGCGACAGCTAAAGCGAAAGCTACCTTAGCTAGTTTCTCGGCGACATGTTTTGTTGTTTTACGGTTGACCGCAACAAAAGACATGTTGTCACGCCGTGTTACAGCAACAACAACAACAACAACAAGAACAATGTCAGGCAACAATGGAAACCGAAAAGTTGAAAACAAAACACGTCAAGAATATGTTATATACAAACAATGGCAGCAAGGACACAAAGCAGCTAAATGGTTGGTTGGCTGGCTTAGTTGGCTTGGTTGGCTGATTATTCGCTTTGTCAACACTGGTGTCAATTGATACTGCGTCAAGTTCGAACATGATACAACATACAAGGGAAAGGTTTTCTCAGGTCAAGTCATGTGACTTTATTAAGCGGTTTAAAATCCCAAATGGCATATTTTATAAACATACAAGTTGATTTCAGAATACAAGTTGAGTGTATTATGATGCTTAGCATTAAAGTCATAAACATTTATACAAATATGGTATACTTTAGTAATGGGGTTCAACTCAGAAAGTTATTTTTTATTCAAAACATGTCAGCAATAATATAATCTGCTTATGTATAAAAATATGTATTGGGTATTCCCCATCGTTATTAAAATGTGAAAAAAATTAAAATTAATAAATATTCGACCAATCGGTGGATATCTCTTGATTTCTGTTTGTCCACAAAGATTTCACTCTATTCGACAGTAATGCAATTGACACTCTGATCACTGATTAGCCTATAGCAATCAAAGAATGGATTCTTATTTAAACGAAATTAATTAATATTAATTAATTATTTGGCACAAACGTGGATCAGGAAGCATGGCTGATCGGTCAGCTATGGAAAGTTGCTAGAATGTTATACACATATGTGTTATGAATGCCAATATTGAGCAATTACCGCCCTTTCTCATTTGTTTATAACCGTTACACATAGTGTGTGAAGAGTATATTCAGTTTGTCAGAAAAATGGTAACATATTTAAGAGACGTCTCCTTAAAGTATATATATTCTGTGATCAGGACGATCGAGACAAATCTGATCTAACCATGTTCGCCTGGCTGTCCGTCTGTCTGCCTGCTTTTCGGCCTGTCTGTATTTATGCGTTTCATTCGCTGTAGTTTTAAAGCTATTAAACTGAAAGTCAGCTAATTAGGCATTCTCAGTCCTAAGCAGTTAAAGTGCATAAATCAAGGTGCCACTCCCATTTTTAAGCATAGCCCCCAAACAAATTTTGCAGTTTTTTTTTAATGAAAAATTTTTAATTAGGAATCGAGGTTATATCAAATTTGGTAAAAAAAAACTTCTAACTGCAACGCCTTTTTTTTTAAAAGACCGCTTTATAGCATATAGCCCCCATACAAATCATCCGCCATCTTTTGAGTTTTTATATGAAAAATGGTTACTCGTGAAGTGATTTGTTTCAAATATGTGGTGAAAATACTTCTTGTAGCATCCGATGTTCACAGTAGGATACAAGATTGAAGTAGGATTGTTGTAGAGTATAGCCTCTTTACAACCGAACTCACATATTAAGAAAGTTAGTCTAATTAAAGTGTGACGGTTCCACCGGTAAATTTAAACTTTTCCTTGTTAAATCATGTATTTTTTTTAGCTGAAAATTTTCTATTCTTTAAGAAAATATCATTACAAAATTGAACAGAGTCCTATAGAGAAGAATCAAAATGTTAACTTCGTTTGGAAACCGTACAACGAATTTTGAATAGTTTTTATGTGTGTGTGCTCATCAGTGGCTTAGATAGTACTTCAAGATGGGATGGTTAGAGCACAATATTGATATTAAATTTAAAGCTAAAAATTCAAATATAAAAAAAATTTTCTGAAAATATCAAAAAAATGGAAGATGAGTTTGTATTGGGACTGTGTGTTACAGTCACACCTATGTATATGCATACACCCTATGTATGTGTATGCATAGGATGACAAAAGATATTTTCTTACCAAATTTGATAATCTTATTTTTCTTATGACAAAATACTTTTGACCACAGTTGCACTCGATAAATTTTCAAACAGTTTCTAAACTAAAAATCTGACGACAAAACATTGTTCAGATGGTTGATAGAGTATGACAACGACAATCAGACTATCAGAACCAAAGATATCTAGCAAAACCGTTCGTTTTCAAAAAAAATTTTATTTCATTTTTGGATTCTACATTAGAATCTATACATTAAAAATGCTTATACAATACAATAGATCAAAAAAGCCTTTATAAATTGTACATATGTATGTTTTTTTCGTCTTACGAAAATACTTTTGGTCACTATTGTATTTCGGGCTCGCTGCAATAAAGCAAAACTGGTATTTTTTTAGTATGTTTTATGTAAGCCTTTCACAAAAATTCAAAAATGAGTGATAAGTTTGTATAGGGGTTATACCTAAAAATGGGCGTGGCACTGTCATTTGACTTTGTCGTTGTCGAGAAAAGCTTAAGTTTCGAATTTCAACTACATATGTATGTGTATCGGTTATAAAAACCGGAAAATATATTAATATTTTTCAGTAACTTTTGGAAAGTAAAGTGCAAAACAGCTCATATCAGTTTTGATTTACTAATAGACGACAATAAGAGTGTTGAGCAATTGCGACATTTAGGTTGTTTTGTGACAAGCATAACAATATTCATTGTAAAAAAATTTCCTAAATCAAAGCAATGCTGATGAATAGGCACTATAGGGACTCAACCTCCGATCTTATTGATTGTTCATTGCTGCGCACGAATCTGGTCTTAAAAATCATAAAGTCGAGATTTTAAGAAAAATGGGTTGAAAAACTCCAAAAATACTGTTTCTGGCTGTTCTGAACTAGGCTTAAATTGAAACTTGAACCTTCCTTTACAAGAGTAGTGTCGGAAAAACTCTGAATCAATCATGAATTTTGAAATAGCCCAAGCATTAAACTAGGCCTTGAACCGATGCTTGAACCATTATACTGTATACTTCGAATTTTTGGGGGTCCCCCAAAATTTGGATCTAGGGTCAAAAAACTGATTTTTCTCTCTTTATCACCTACAGAGCTATAACTCTAGCTATAAATTAGTAACAGATTTTTATTTTTTAATGTGTTTTAGAAAGAGAAAAAACTTACAGCTTTCAAACAGTATATGTACATAATAGTATAACATTTCCGATCCTGTATTTGCGTATCTTCAAGACAAAAGCATTTTTATACCCGTTACACAAAGTGTAAACGGGTATATTCAGTTTGTCCGAAAGTTTGCAACGCATTGAAGGAGACATCGGAGACCCCATAAAGTATATATATTATTGATCAGCTCGATGAGACGAATCGATTTAGCCATGTCCGTCTGTCTGTCCGTCTGTCTGTCTGTCCGTCTGTCTTTCTGTCTGTTGCGATGAGTGTTACTCGGAAAGTTTTAAAGATATTGACCTGAAATTCGAAACTTAAGCTTTTTGTGCTCCTAGTTAGTTTGTATGTCAGAACCAAGGTGCCACGCCCATTTTTAGATATAGCCCCCATACAAACTTACCACTTTTTTCGACTTTTTGTATGAAAATAGTTATTATTTATGAATGCTTTTACTACAATATTGGGTAAAAATACTTCAAATGGCATCCAATATCAAAGAATGCTGCCACGCCCATTTTCAGATATAGCCCCAATACAAGCTTACCACTTTTTTCGATTTTTTGTATGAAAATACGTATTATTTATGAATATATTTAATCCAAATAGGGTAAGAACACTTTTTATTTTGTCCAATGTCAAATCTAAGGCGCCACGCCCATTTTTATGGATAGCCTCCATACAAACTTACCGCCCATTTTCGAGTTTTTATATGAAAACATTTATTTTTTCTGAATGAATTCAATTAAATTTGGTCAAATCAGTTCCAATGTCCACCTTTGTGAACACTTTCGATATGGTAAGGATCGGGCAAATATAACATAAAGCCTCAATACAAATTTTACCAAATTCATCGTGAAATTTAATCTAAGAACCTGGTGAACATATAAACTATTAAAAGTGTTGTGTAACGGGTATTTCATCTTCGGTTCCACCGAAGTTAACGTTTTTTCCTTTGTTTTTCTTCATTTTTTTTCTTCATCTTTTCAATTTGAATGATGTTTGGTTAAACCATTTTGTTTAAAAGTAATTCACTGAGTTTTAACTCTCAAAGTGAAAAAAAGAAAAGGAAAAATCAGTTTTTGGCCCTAGTTCCAGATCTTAAGGGTTCCCTGAAAATTCTAATTATACAGTTTTTTTTACTCGCACAGTGTAATTTGATCCAATAAAGAATACATCAAAATCGAACACAACTGACTGCAGCAATTTTAGTACAGAATAGACTGAATTTTTCCAAATTTTGTTAGAATATATATTTACAAACTTGTTTTAACCGGCTTATTTAATTGCAAGACTATTTTTGCCAGCATTTCTTAATTCATTTAGAACTTATTATAAAATTTATGAAAGCTAAATTGTTAGCATTTTAACCCACTCAGTTACACTCTGCCCAACCGCATCCGTGAAAATAAGTTGCCTTTTATAATTTATGAGACATGTGTCACCCTTCCATTGCTGCTGTTATCTGCATTTCTTTTTGGTTTGGTATTTATCGCCTTACAGCACTTCCGTTTACACGAAAACAATGTTGAATGCTGAAAATAGTAGCATGGTCTGTGTTAAATTCCAACATTAACATATTCGTACAAAAGAATTTTACACTGATTTATTTGAATTCCACGTAAAATGTGAATTATTTAGGGTGTTACAAAAAAAATTGTTAGGAGACTTTAAGCAGAAAATGATTTTATGTGTTTTTAAAAGAATTTGTGCACCTAAAAGTAGGCAATTCATTTTTTTTAAATTAAATTATTGGCAACAATTAAATTATTGGATAAAAAATAGATATATCATACTTTAAAAACCACCAAACCTCTAATACAATTACAAACATTGTCTACTCGAGTCACATTTATCAAAACTACTCTACGACGTGCTCTAAATCGTATCTCATGAAAACAAAAACAATGCTACACAATATTCAGCGCCAATAAGAAATGAAGAAAGATGCCTTATTTTTCACAGATACTCTCACATACAGTCAATTTGCATAAATAACATCAGAGCAGACGATGAGTTATATAAGTCTGTATATACCCGTACATATGTAGCCACATATAAAGCGAAAAAAATACAATAAACAAAAATTCCGAGCATATAATTTAGTGTCGCTTATGAAATAAACTTATCTAAGCGGAAATAAAATGTTGGTAAAAAAAAAACAAAAAAAACGGCCAAGTAGAATAGAATTTCAAACGTCTTCTTTTTTCCACTTGAATCTCTTACTCTGTATTTACTTTAAGTATAAACTGAACATCGCACATTGACTGTGGTAATGGCAAACAGGTTGTTCCTCCACCATAGACAGTCACATATGCCTGAGCATGTTGCATAAATTTTTGTGCTGTTTTCCAAACAAATTGTTTAAATAAAATGGTTTGGGATTGTTGTGTTGGCTTGACAGCACCTTAAAAAAAAATGTATGGCGTCGAAATTTAAATTCCTTGTGAGATCGTAAATTATTTTTAGTGGTTTATAAAGTCAAGGTAAGTAAATACAAATAGGTATTTGCTTAGCTTGAAATTTTTTTCGTAAGTTGTGGTTAGACGTAGAAAGGTGAAATAAGTGTAGAGATAATATGGATGCTTGAATAGAAGATGTTTTGTATATATTTATTTAAACCCATTCTGAAAATCTGTTCGTTTTGCAAAAAGCGAAAGCTTTTGTCATCATTTAATGTAATAACTTAATAAACACTATCTTTGTAAACCCTGTACCAGAAGGGAAAAGGTACACATTAACCCCAAATTTTTTTTTTATTTTGTATAAATATTCAATATAATAAAAAATGTGTATTTAAAAATTGGGTTCAAGGCTCTTGGACTCGAGCATACTCGACTTCTGCGTTCTTTTCTTGCTTATAATTACAACCGAGAAAAAAATGTTCCATACCATATATTCGAAGACTGTCATAACTAAAAAACCATTTTAAAAAAGAGTCGAGAACAGAAGCAGAAAGTTTACAAGATATCCAAATGATGAGATGTATTCAGAGCGTTTGTCGGAAAGTTTGTAACGCATTAAAGGAGGCATCGGAGACCCCATAAAGTATATATATTATTGATCAGCACGACGAGACGAGTCGATCTAGCCATGTCTGTCTGTCTGTCTTTCTGTCCGTCCGTCTGTCCGTCTGTATTTATGGGATTCATTTGCTTAAACAGTTCAAGTGCTAAAATCACACGCCCATTTTAAAGTAGAGCCCCCCTAAAAACTTACCGTTTTTTTTCTGATTTTTTGTATGAAAATAGCTATTATATACATATGAATGTAGACACTCCAAGTTGGGTAAAAATACTTCTGATGTCATCCAATGTCAAATTCAAGCTGCGACGCCCATTTTTAGCTATAGCCCCCATACAAGCTTACCACCCATTTTCAATTTTTGTATAAAAATACGTATAATTTATGTGACTATTCACTCAAATTTTAGTAAAAACGCTTCTAATGACATACAATATCAAAACCAAGGTGCCACGCCCATTTATTAGTATAGGCTATACCAATTTTCCGCCCACTTTCTATTTTTATTGTGAAAATTTTAATTATTGTATTTAAGAATATATTCTCTCCAAATGGGGTTACTGATATTATAAGGATCAGCTCACTACAACATAAAGCCCCAATGCAAAGTCAGCATCCATTTTCAAATTTTTTTCAAAAAAATGTTTATTATTCTGTCCTTAGGTTAAAATTTTAACCCATTATTGTGTCTAATTGTAAGTCCTTTCTCCAAATTTTACCATAGCCACTTACGATCCAAAATAAACTAAACATAGATGTGGCGGGTATTTGTGCTTCGGTTCCACCGAATTAAACGTTATTCCATGTTTTTTGTTTTTTATTATTTTTTGTTCTGATTTTTTACTAATTTACATTAAGTTTTACTTTTATTTTTCTAATCTTATTTGCTCAAAATTATTCTACTTTCGTATTATTATTCCAAATTATTGCGAATAAAATACTGTATTCATTCGCAATAATTTGGAAATTTTAAAAAACTGGCTATAAATTGCAAAGATTTGCGATAAGCAAAAGTTTGAAAACTTGCAAAAATATCAAATAAACGTAAAAATATCAAAAATTCGAAATAAATTTTTAAAAAACGCGTTAATTTTAAAAATATCAAAATTTTACAATATGGAAAATTTGCAAAATTTTTAAGTCTAAAAACAGTAAGTAAAATAAAAATCGTTAAATTGTGTGATCTCAATCGTACTCTCTCTCAACCCGATATTCCTTAAAAGACTGTCACATGAATAGCTCAACACAAAGCTTAGGTTCCTGAACAAAGCGTAACGAAAAAAATTGTATTAGAAGCATTTTCACGAAATGAATTACCTTCATAAAAAAAGTGAACTTTGTTAACTTTAAAAGCAAATATGACTGAAAATCATTTATAGAACCTACTTTGGCATTGGGTGTTTGTTGTGTTAACTTTGTAAAAATTCGTTCAAACGAATGCCTAAATACACATTATAAAACCTGAACCTAAACATTTTTAACAATGAACAAGAAAAAGCGTTAGCTTTCGAACGGTAGTAAATACCCACCACACAAAATTTTAATTAGTTCTTGTATGATCATCAGTGACGCACATTATTTTCCGCAAAGAGGTTGGGTGGGGACATCTCAAGTTGGGGCTCATATTAGAAGTATATATGTAAAATTATACATAACATAAGAAAAATTTTCTTGAAATAAAAAAAAAAGTAAAAGGTAAGTTTGTATAGAGTCTGTATGTTATAGCGACCCGATCCTTGTCATATCGGTAGTACATTCAAAGGATGACAGTAGGAGTGATTTTACCCAGATTGGAGTGAATATCTTCATAAATAAGAACCCTCCCATGATAGTTTGAAAATGTCATTCAATAAACCTAACCTGCATTGCTGTTTCTCTTTTCTAGTGACGTTCTCTGGGTGTAAACAGGTATATTCAGTTTATCGGAAAGTTTGTAACGCATTAAAGGTGGCATCGGAGACCCCGTCTGTCTGTCTGTCTGTTCGTTGCGCGATTTATTCGCTCAGTTTTAAAGATATTAAACTGAAATTTAAAACTTAAGCTTTTCTAGATCCTGTGTACTTTCTATGTTAAACTCAATGTGCCACGCTCACTTTTAGGTATAGCTCCCATACAAAAGTACAGCATTTTGTCAAGTTCTTATAAGAAAAAAATAAGCAAGAACGTTAACTTCGGATGTACCGAAGCTCAAATACCTACCACACGAAACTTTATTCATTTTCTTTGAAAAAATAAAAAAATAGAAGGTGAGTTTGTATGGGGCTATAAGTTATAGTGGCTCAATCCTTGTCATATCGGAAGCATATTCATAGGATAGAAGTGATTTTACACAGATTGGAGTGAATATATATTTATAAATTAGAACTATTTTCACACAAAATCTGAAAAATGTGCGCTTGGGTAAGTTTGTATGGGGGCCATATCAAAAAAATGGGCGTGGCACCTTTCTTTTGAAATTGGATGTCATTAGAAGTGCTTTACCCATATTTGTAGTAAATACATTTACAAATAACAACAATTTTCATACAAAAAATCGAAAAAAAATGGTAAGTTTGCATGGGGCTATATCTAAAAGGGCGTGGCACCTTTCTCCTGATATTGGATGGCTGAAATTAATTAGAAGGTTTTTACCCGATTTGTAGTCAAAACATTCTTATGAATAATAACTATTTTCATACAAAACAAGGAAAAACGTTAACTTCGGTGGAACCGAAGCTGAAATACCCGTTACATGGGCGTGTCGTCTTGGTTTTGACCCTGGATGACCAAAAAAATGGTTTTACCCAATTGGGAGCGGTACATTCATAAATAATTACTATTTAAAAAAAAAAAAAAAAAAATCGATAAGTTTGTATGGGGGCTATACCTAAAAATGGGCGTGGCACTCTCATTTTCGAACTTAACCTAGTCGTTGCCGAGAAAAGCTTAAGTTTAAAATTTCAGCCCAATATCTTTATATCTTCATCGAAAAGATCGCATAGCAACAAACAGACGGACAGACGGACAGATGGACAGACAGACGGACATGGCTAGATCGATTCGTCTCATCGAGCTGATCAAGAATATATATACTTTATGGGGTCTCCGATGCCTCCTTCAATGCGTTACAAACTTTTTGACAAACTGAATATACCCGTTCACACTATGTGTAACGGGTATAAAAAATAGAAAACAAAAAAACGTTAACTTCGGTGGAACCGAAGCAGAAATACCCGTTACACAACACTTTTAATAGTTTATATGTTCACCAGGTGCTTAGATTAAATTTCATGATGAATTTGGTCAAATTTGTATGGAGGCTTTATGTTATATTTGCCCGATCCTTACCATATCGAAAGTGTTCACTTAGGTGGACATTGGAATTGATTTTACCAAATTAAATTGAATTCACTCAGAAATAGTAAATGTTTTCATTTAAAAACTCGAAAATGGGCGGTAAGTTTGTATGGAGGCTATACATAAAAATGGGCGTGGCGCCTTAGATTTGACATTGGATGACATAAAAAGTGTTCTTACCCTATTTGAAATAAATATATTTATAAATAATACGTATTTTCATACAAAAATCGAAAAAAGTGGTAAGTTTGTATGGGGGCTATATCTGAAAATGGGCGTGGCAATATTCTTTTGATATTGGATGCCATTAGAAGTATTTTTACCCTACATTGTAGTAAAAGCATTCATAAATAATAACTATTTTCATACAAAAAATTTAAAAAAGTGGTAAGTTTGTATGGGGGCAATATCTTAAAATGGGCGTGGCACCTTGTTTGTTCGTATACAAAGTAATTAGGAGCACAAAAAGCTTAAGTTTCGAATTTCAGGTCAATATCTTTAAAACTTTTCGAGTAACAGCCATCGCAACAGACAGACGGACAGACAGACGGACAGACGGACAGACAGACGGACAGACAGACGGACAGACAGACGGACAGACGGACAGACGGACAGACAGACGGACATGGCTAAATCGATTCGTCTCATCGAGCTGATCAATAATATATATACTTTATGGGGTCTCCGATGTCTCCTTCAATGCGTTGCAAACTTGGCAAACTTCGGATTACAATATACCTCGTTTACACTTTGTGTAACGGGTATAAAAATGGAAAGTTTGTATGGGGGCTATATCTAAAAGTGGGCGTGGCACCTTGGTTCTGCCATACAAACTGCCTAGGAACACAAAAAGCTTAAGTTGTAAGTTTCCAGGTCAATATCCTTAAAACTTTCCGAGAAAAACGCATTGCAACAGACGGACAGACGGATGGACAGACAGACTGACGGACATGGCTAAATCGATTAGTCTCACTCGATGCCTTCTTTAATGCGTTACAAACTTTCCGACAAACTGATAATACACACTATGTGTGGTGGGTATAAAAATGTATTTATAAAGCGAATGGCTTCCAAATATGGTACAAATGCTTTTTTATACCATGCCAAATCTTCAGTTTAAAATTGGTTCAAATCGGACGACCCGAATTTCTAAATTTTTAAGAATATTTCTAATTTGTTTACTATTTTAAGATAAAATTTAATACAAATGCTGCACTCAAAGATCTATCCATGTCAAAATGATGTGTAACAGGTATAGCATAAACTTCGGTCAAAACCGAAGTTAACTTTTATCTTGTTTCTTTTTCAAACGTACTCTGAAATGTTCAGGTTCTAGGTCTAGAAATAGGTATTCAGAGAACTATATTAACAATTATAGCAATGAAAAGTACTTCCATTTTGACCGAACACATTTCATGAGTCCACATATGCTATTGATAATTGCTCTATTTATTAAATAAAATATGAATCATAGTTTACATAGAACAAGCACACTAAAACCTTTGACAAATGAATATAGATATGTATGTATATATGTCAAGATACAAGATACATAATGTAATCAATGAAATGATCAACTTCAACGTTTCTGTCTCGCATGACTCTCAAACATTAAATAAAACAGTAGCAAACAAAATGTCAGACAAAAGTCATAAAATAACAATATTTTTATAAGATTTTTATACATAAATGACGAAAGTCACTTGAACAAAGAACAGAAGAAAAATGAAAGCGATACAACTGACTGACATTGTTTGTACTCAACTTACAAACAAACAATCAAACACTTCCTGTTGAAACATTGAAACATTGAAACAAACTTCCGACACTCCTGAAAACAAAGTCAAATCCAAAGAATGAGCAAAGATATTTTTGGTGATTTATTTGCGTGAAGCAGACGCTTGGCATTTTGTCGACATGAGTCCCAGGCTAAGACTGTGATGAGTGTAGCGGAGCTAGAATTTGCAGCGCCAATAAACAAATTGTCGACGCATTTTAGCTTCTTTAGTAAAATGGTTGGTAGTGGTGGTGGTCGTCATTTGAGGATTATGTTAAGCAGCAGCTTAGTTGAAGAAGTAGCCAAGGCGAATCTGCAGGCATAAATATGAAGTATATGTCAAAAGAAAATTGTCATAGTGCTGGAGTATACTCTGTTGATGATAGATTGGAACATACTTTTTACATAGTTTTATAAAAAGTGTGAGCCTATTTTGTGATTTAGATGTTGTATACATTGGTCTCTAAGTACTTCAGAGAAACAGATTCATAAAAAGAAATAAAATTTTCAAATTTTGTTATAATGTTTTACATGGGAGTATATGTTACAGTAAATTTGACGAAAAACCGAAGCCAGAGACTATATTAAAAAAGCACTCATAAGATTTTGGCACACTGATTCCGAATTCGTGCTCAGAACAATTTTTAAAGTTTCTGAGTTCTAAAATATTTAAAACTTTGTTAGATATAACAATTCTGAGCACGATTTCGGAATCAGTGTGCCAAATTCCTTCCGGCATATCATGATTTTGTGACATTTTTGGCCATCACATTTGCAATAAACTGTTTTTTTTTTTTGTTTACAATTATACACTTTAAAAAATTATTCTTACTAATGAATTTCAAACATAAAGGCCGACAATTTTCAGATATGGCTTATAATATTTCAAAAGCTGTGGGTGCTTAAGTATTCTGAGCACAGATTCATAATCAGCGCACCATTAAGTCCCGTCTCTGGTTTTTAAAAACTGTCAGCTTGTGTTATTATATGTCCGTCTGTCTGTGTGCATGGTTGTGGCTACAAGTTTCAATCGATTAGTTTTAAAAATATTGGGCAGAAGCTTCAATCTAAAAATTTTTCAGCGACGCTATCTTCAAGCATAAAAACAAGCGAAGAGTCGATGTTGCCAAGTCTACCCAACGTATGATAAATTAACATAGTGTCCAAGCTAAAAAAGCCTTATATCAAATCTCTAGATTATCAAAACCCTTTAAAAACAAAACATTTTTTAAACCATCGTTGAAATCCGCCTCATATCAAATTAGGTGAATTCATTCCAAAGATATATCTTTTCCGGTTTACAGGAACCATTAAGCCTCTAGTCAAAAGTTTTCAAAAATCTCGTCTAAGTGATGATAAAGTAATTTAAATCTACAGTTAAAAGAAAAACCAAAAAAAAAAAATTGATAACATTTGGGTTTTGGTACCCGCTTCGCCCCAGATCCAAATTTTAGAAATCTCTCGAACACGTCAAAAATCATTAATCAACTTTCGAATGCCACCGAAACACTCCAAACATATTTTTTAAACCAACTTTCAAAAATGAATCTGAATCGGCCCAAAAAAAAAAAAAAAAAAAAAAAGGAAAAACGTTAACTTCACTGGAACAGAAGCCTAAATATCCGTCACCCATATTTTTAAATAGTTTATGTGTTATCCTCAGTGGCTTAGATAAAACTTTTTGAGATGAGATGGGAGAGGGTCTGAGGGATGGACTGATACAACTCAAGTATATCATAATATTGGTATGAAATTTTATGGTATACTTACTTTATGGTATATATTTGGCAAACATAACGATATATCTCGAACCGAGATCCAAGCAAAAAAAGAAAAGATTAACGTAGTCAAAAGAATTTTTACACAAAACTTAGACTTATTTATCTTGTTCTTGTTTGATATAGCTTTGAAATTTTATAGTAAAGGTTGTAGGTCTCGTCGAGTAGAAGAAAACTGTATACTTAGAAATTTCGAGGGACACTCAAAATCCGGATCTAGGGTCAAAAAACTAATTTTCCCTCTTTTTTCACTTAAAGAGCAATAACTCAGTAAATTACAAACCGATTTTAATTTTTTTAGCATGTTTTAGAAAGAAAAAACTCATACCTTTGACTACCGCTAATCATTACTTCTCTTGGTTCGATATACCGTTATCTTTGCCAGTTTTTGGACCCACACTTTGCCCTAAGTTCAAATTTTGGAAATCGCTTGAATATGTTTGAAATATTTTTGAGCTACCTTTTAAATGTTAAGTCTCTAGGTCTTACCATCCCAGAGATGTAGTTTTCCGGTTTCAAGGACCACATTCGACTCCTGGTCAACATTTCTCAAAATCCATTTTAAGTGCTAATGAGTGAATCAGTCAGTCAGATGAAAGATTAACCAAGCTATGCAAAACTATTGTATTATTAGTATTTTATTATTTGCAAAACTATTATTGGATATTTTTTATTATTTTGTAAAATTTTTTTATCAACATTTAGACACAGTTGTCGGCGTAACTTTTACATTATTTTCAAAGGCGTTAGATTTTTCTTTTCGAAACCATCAAAAAATAGAAAACTATTGATAATTTTAAAACAAAAAGAAACCGGATATTTTGGCTTTAACTTTATAACTTTGAGTATTTCATACCTTGCGCAACCCCGATCGATTTCCAAAACTATCAGTTGCGATTTCAATATAAGCAGTTTTATGACCTATAATCAACTCAGAATACAGTGGCGTTTTCAGTTTTTATCGTCATTTTCAAGCCGTGTATTACTAACACTATAAAAAAAATAATAAAATTTAGTTTAGTACCATTGAAATAAAATATGATATGATATGACACAAGTTTTTAAAGATAGAACAAATTTAAACTATTTAAAAGAAAGAAAATGCAATAATACGCCATGTTGCCTTAGCTTTAGTTGCAGGCAGGAATAAAAAGAAAAACGATTAAAATGTCAAAGTGTTAAATTGTTGTTTGCCAAAGATGTTAAGCGTAAAAATGCATTTGCCCATTGCGATTTTCTCCCCCTTGCCTTGCTGAAGAAAAATTATAGTAAATGCCGGCAAACTGACGAATGGGTCCGGTCCGTCCAACGTACAACGGCAGCCAACGGCGTCGTCGTCGATGGCAGAAAAATAAAGTGTTGATGAGCATGTTGCAACATTGCAAACAGAGCTTCTTGGCTAGACCGCAAGTCAGTCAGTTAGTCAGTCGGTAGCAACTGAAACGGCGGCAAAAGATGAAGCGCCTAGCAATGGAGGCGATCTGCGAAGCGCCTGCAGACAAATAAATCACAATGAATGTCTTTAATCGAAGCGAGTTATACGCGAATATTTTTCTGCTGTTGAACAGTTCTAGTACAAAAATTGCAGCCGATTCATCACAGCTGCCGCAAGCTTTATACATTTCAACGTCATCCATGGATGTTTGCTGTATGCTGTATGCGACACGCCTACTTTTAACTTACTTGATTCGAGTGTCGCCTTAATTACTTTGTCTATTTGTTTGCGCTGCTGCAATGCGCAGTTGTCGCGCAGTTGTCAGTAATATCTAAAGTCAAGAAAAGTCGTCACTGTCGTCGTCGTCGTTTGAGCCTTAAAAGCTACCGCACTGCAACTTAACTTAACGGATTGAAGCCAACTCACTTCGAATGATGAATGAAAGATGTGTTACTCCTGTCGCTTCGCTTCGCTTCTTTCGTCCCTTATTTTAATAGGCAACGACTGCGGTAGATGCGCTTACATCATTTGTCAGCTATGCTGTATGATCTTGAGGTGAGGTGTGCAGTAGAAACAATGCGCTTTCAGTTTATGAAGCGGAAGCTGTAATGAGTTATTTAAGCAATGCAAAGGTGTTGCATAAAATTTGTTTAGAATAAGAGAAACTGTATAAATAACAAAATGTATGGTAATCATACATTTTTACCTACCAGATGGAAATAAGATTTACTTTAAACATTCAGAGCTCCCAAATTACAATTCCCATATACTTTTTGTACACTAAACTCATGACTATTCAAAATAAATTAAGCAGATTAATAAAAACAAGAAACAACGCTGAAGTCGAGTATGCTCGACTGTAAGATACCCTGTACCCAATCTATATGTACCTTTTAGTTAGGTTCTATTTGACTACCATACCTCATTGAATTGGATTTTCATAGAAAAACTTAAAAATCGGGTATATCTTTTGAATAGGGTTATACCTAAAATTTTGTTGGGCCTACCCATATTGGTCTATTTCATTGGGACTATCATAGACATAATTTATACTAAATTTATACTAAATTTATACTAAATTTATTACTAAATTTAAATTTTCTAAAAAAAAGAATTAAAGCAAGACGTTTTTATGTAAAAACCCAATATTTTAGGGTAAATTTGTATGGGGGCTATACCTAAAATTTTGTTGGTCCTTCCCATGTTGGGATATTTTATTGGGACTATTATAGACATAATTAATACTAAATTTGAACTTCCTAGAATAAAAAACAATGACGTTTTTATGCAAAAACCCCAAAATTTTGGGGTAGATTTGTATGGGGGTCCTTAAAATGGGTCTAGAGAAAAACCGTTTATAAGTGCACACTTGACGGCCTAGGAGAGTCTAAGTTTCAATTTTGAAAGCCTCTACCTCTTATAGTCTCCGAAATAATCGTTTTCATACGGCAGACAGCATGACAGACGGACACGGACGGACGGACAGACGGACGGACGGACAGACAGACATAGCTAGTTCGACTCCCCTTCCAATGCTGATCAAGAATATATATACTTTATAGGGTCTATCTGCCTCCTTCTGACTGTTACATACATTCGCACAAACTTAATATACCCTTTACCCTTTGGGTACAGCGTATAAAAACAAGGAACAACGCTAACTTAGGTGGAACTGAAGCTCAAATACCCGCCACATCTTGGTTTACTTTATTTATGATCATCAGTGGCTAAGGTAAAATTTGGAGAAGGAATGGCTTGGGGCTATATGTTATAGTGGACTCTTCCTTATAAAATCAGTAGAGTGGATATAGGATGACATTAGATGTATTTTTACCCAATTTGAAGTGAATATATACATAAATAATAACTATTTTTACACAAAAATTACAAAATGGTCGGAAAGTTCATATGGGGCCTATACCCAAAAATGGGCGTGGCACCTTAGTTTTGACATTGGAAGACATTAGAAGTGTTTAAACCCAATTTGGAGTGAATGGATTCCCGAATAATAGCTATTTTCCTACAAAAATCGAGAAAAAAAGGTAAGTATGTGTATGGGCTTGGCACTTTTATTTTCATACTTGATTAAAGCTTAAGTTCTGAATTTTAGCTTAATACCTTTTCAACAGATGAACGGATGGACGGACGGACGGACATGGCAAGATCGATTAGTCTCAGTTGAGCTGAACAAGAATATATATATTTTATAGGGTCTACGATGGCTCCTTTAATGGGTTACAAACATTCAGACAAACTGAATATACCCTTTACACTATGTGGGTCGGGTTATAAAATTCGTTAAATATGCACAGACATACACAAGTGCATATGCACGATGCACTAACTTATACAAATACCGCTTTTTTGCTTCTACTTGTCAACTAAATAAATTCTCAATAAGTAGTGAGAGAAGAGACGATGGTGTCAAATCCATAATTAACATAGTCGCCAAGCTAAACATTGAACACAAAAGAAATTATCCGAAACCCTTCCAACACGAAAATATTATTTAACCATCTTTTAAAATTATTAAAATTTTGGTTCCTGTGTTCCCCGTTGAACCAAAGGTCCAAATATCTGAAACACCTTCAACAACTAAAAATCATTTTTAGTCATCTTTCAAAAGCGACTAATATCAAGTCTCAAGGTTTACTGATTCCAAAGTCATCTCTTTTCTGGTTTAATAGCCCTATTGAGCCTAGTCCAACTCTAACTTTCTTGAACACATGACAAAGCATTTTTAGCCGTCTTTCAAATGCGTCTAATGCGTCAAGTCCGTAGTTCTATTCATTCCAAAAATATGGTTTCTTTGTGTTTTAGGCACTAATTGAGCCAGATTCTTTTTTCCTAAATTACGTCTAAGTGTACACTTACATAGTATTTTAAATGGTCAACAAAATTCTCGTCTTTGAAATGAGCCCAGCTTCAAGTTTTTACGTGAATTCATTACGTAGATATGTTCTTTTCTGATTTCTAGGCCTCCGTTAGCCCCCTGGGTCAGAAATTTTTCAAATCACGTATGTGTGCTCAACTGAAATCTAAATCTATTTTGGTCTACTTATGGGTCACAGAACCAACTTTCAGAAACCCCTGGAACAGACCAAAACTATTTTGTTGCCGTATTTCAAATGCGCCCAGTTTCAAGTCTCTACGTCTAATCATTCCAAAGTTGCTTTTCCGTTTTCAAGGCCCTGGTCAAAAAATTCTCAAATCACGTTTGAGTGCTCACCTGAAATATAAAAAAAAAAAAATTCTCTAGTCCTTTCCTTACCGATTTATAGCAAAAGTGTTAAAAAGAGATGGTTCATCTCGATTTTGGAACCCCGTAACACCCCGAAAATATTTTTAACGAACTTTCTAGTCTCTAGGTATTTTCATTCCATATATAAATCTGCGTTCGGCACAAAAAAAAATGTAAAAATTACCCTTTTTGATTCCCACTGGACCCCAGGTCCAATTTTTTGAAAACCGCTTGTCTAACTACCTTTCAAATGAGCCTAATATTAAATATTTAGGTCTTACCATTCCAGAGATATGGCTTTTCTTTCGAAGCCCCTGGTTAAAAATTTACTCGATTTTTTTATTTGCTTTTTTCCACTTTTATCATAAAACGAATCAACAGTAAAATTTTCAGCTTTCTTTCCAAGACTTGAAAGAAGTCTGTTTTTTATAATTCCAAAGAAGATCTGATCCAGCAAATTTTCAACTATAGTACAGACCTTCTTTAAATTAAAAAAAAAGTTGCAAATTTTTTCTATTAATACTATTTTTCTATTTCCAAATAGAACTGCAAAACAAAGATAATTGTTTAATAAAAAAAGTCCAAACTCATAATAACAAATTAGAAAATTTTTTTTCAAAAAAAAATGCAATATACAAGTATTGATACAAAAATCAAAAATCATAACAGCCTGACATAGTGTCTGGACCGGAGTCGCAAGTGATCCGAGCGACGTGGGGGCTCCCGGAAAAAGTTTCCACACGTTGCACAGCTGAGCTACAAGAGGCAAAGTGAGAACATGGTGGAGCCACCGAAATGTGAGATTTAGGGCACTGCGACTATGTTTAAATCCTATTGTACCCAAATCCAAAATGATGGTGACTCAGTTCGCTTCTTTGATAAGCTTGAGAATTATTCCTTGTCGAGGAAACTCTAATCGAGTCTGGCGTCATTACACAATGCCCCAGCTGTATAAATCGAAAGCGGGCATGGCCGAATATCACACATAATATGTATTAAGTTTTACCCAAATGAAACTTATAAGTTTAGTAGAGAACCGAACAGCTTAAAATTTTTTTTTTATGGTATGCATCCCTGAAATTTGTCACCTTGCTCTACTTTACAATTTTTTTTTTAATAAATCTCAACTCAATGCAACATTCCAACTATCTTCTTAAATACCACAAAACATTTTTTTTTTAAATTATAAAAGTTTCATTTGCAATCAACTCAGAATAGTATTGTAAAAATCTTCAATACAACCGCAGAACAATGTCAAAAATCTAATTTTCTAAATAAATAGAGAAATATAACCGACAGCCAGGCAAGTTGATAAAAAAATTCAGAAATTCTCAAAATAAACGATAAAGAATTGCATTTACGTATAAAAAAGAGCAAAATAAACAAACAGAAAACAAACTTATGCATATCGGACACCCACAACAATGAGGAGCAAGGCAAACCATGCTGCACACTGCACAATCACGAAGAAGAAGAAGAGAAAAGAGGAAGACGGAGATGGGCGTGTCGAAAACTTGAAATTTTCATTAACAAACAAAGTGTTATGTCCTTGCAGCGTTAGAGCGAGAGCGAGAAAGAGAAAAAGAGATAGAAAATTATTGCAAATATGCATATAGACGCCTATTGCTGCTGCTGTTGAATGGAGGAGAAATGCGCTGCGCACAAATAAATGCGCCAAATCATCAAATGCGTTCAAACCACGCCCATGTCGCACCGAAATTTTTAATTTCAGAAGCTTTAAGCTGCATTTTGCCAAATACCAAAAATAAACATTTTTAAACACAACAACAACAACAACACAAAAGGACAAATGTTGACACATGTACGTGTTTAGGTCTCTGACATGCAGCCAGCCATGCTGCCATTCTGGCTTTGCTTTGATACTAGAATTTGTACGAGTATTGCAGACCTTTGGATTGTCTGACTGCCTGCCGCTTTGTCACTTTGTCCGACCGGTTGTGCAATGGTATTGCAACACATGCCTCGGGCCGCAGCACAACCATTTATGGTGACACCATAAATTTCAAACGCAATCTTCAACTGGTATCGTTGCTCTTCTACTGCGACACAACTACTTCTACTGCTCCAATAACAAAATATTACGCGTGCAGTTTTACAAAAAAACAAAAAAAAACAAAACAAAAAAAAAGTACAGTAAGGCTTACTAAAACCGTTGCTTCCAACTGAATTTTTCGAAATAAGGGTCATTTTTTCAATGTCTGATTAAACACTAGCATAAAGTTACTTTAAATTAGTGTTTATTCTCGTAAAATTATCAAAGTTTTTGAGTTTTTGATTTTATTTTTCAAAATTTTTTGTTTTATTTTTAATTCTATTTTATATTTTTGCAATAATGGCCAGTCTACGTGGAGATACACCAGGCGTCAGACACAGAGGTGTTAATCTACGCATGGGTTATACCACGACAGGAGCACGGACTCTAAAGTTTCCAACTACCATTTGAATGTGGCTTCGTGGTTACTAGGAAACTATACGGACATATCTCCAGGTTTACTGCTGTAGATGAATGTTTCGGAAAAATTTAACCTGCATGACACCACCAACAGTAATAGAGATAGGCTAATCGACCTTGCTGCAGGCAGGAACATGATCATAAGTAGTAGCAGATTCCCACTTCTTGACACCCACAAGGCAACAACATCCTTCTAGTCAAGCTACTTACCAGTCTTAGTACAGCGTATTTCAGGCAAGCTACCATAAAGTCGCAGTAGACCGCCGGTGCCTTCTCAACAAGGATCACTCGCCTAATTCGAATGACTTCTCCGGCCTCCGATTGGGTAAATGAACAGTAAAAGCATATTTCAACGGCAAAACGACAGCTAAAGAGACTATTGGCTAAACTAAACCACGGACACAGACATGGTAATGATGTGGAGGGGTCGCATTGCTACTACAGAGAAGAATATACACGAGCTGTTGAATAATATAGATAGAAACGGAGAGAGGGAAAAACACATAGTAAGCAAAAAAAAGTGAATTTGAAAGGCGTAAATTAGGGAGGTTGAAATAATGAGTGGCAGAAACGTGGCTCGAGGATTTTACCAATTTTACTATTCAAGCGTATCTCCGACTTTTTATAAGCAAGGTACAAATTTCTGTATGGAGTATTATGGAATCATGGTAGCAGATGTCCAGGAATCACTAGGGTTATGAAGGAGCCACTTCTTTACCCTACTTGGGGGTGATGATGGGAACAATTCCGCCAGCGAAGAGAAAAAATAACTGGATCCCCGATCGATGTTGGAAGCCGGCGGCGAGGAGTTGCACAGATGTATGCATGCAAAATATGGACTGCTCAGTGATTGGAACCAGAGTGCCTAGTTTTTCAGAAAGTAAACCACGCAGTCTGCTCAAACTATCGAGAAATAAAACTCCTTCCATATAGACATATAGAATCCAATCTAGCGTATTATGTAATAGACTGAAATCATACGTAGAAGATATAGTTGGACAGTACCAGTGTAGGATCAAAAAGAAGTCGACCATCAAACCGATATTCACTCTATCCCAGATGCTAGGAAGACCAAAGTAGCAGATTGACTCTCACCACCTATTTGTTAATTACTAAGTCTCTTTTCGACATGTCAGTATGATCAAAGTTCTACGAGGCACTGACTAAACTTGATGTCCCTGCTAAGTTCAAAAAGACAAAGACAAAAACCCAAACTGAACAACTCTCCAACCACTTTGATATCAAGATTGGCTTTAGACAGAGCATTGCATAATTTTGTATATATTTATAATTCGTGTTTGTAATTCATGAGCTAGCTTTCCGTATCGGTTTGCTATAAATTAGTCCTTAAGACCTTTTTTGAAATCAGAGCACAAAAAGAGTTTAAATAACAGTAATACTGTCCAATGTATTTTTTTTTTTAATATCACAGTAACACGAAAAACAGTAAAAACAGACCAGATGTTTCATTCATATATATTTTGGGTAGCTGAAACCGAATCTAAAATCATTGACATTTTTATGTAAATTTTGAACTAAAATTTAAAACCGTCCTATTTTTCAATTTCTAGTTTTGGACGATGGACCGGGGTAGTCATATCTAATGCATCTGAATTTAAAGACGAAATTAAAATTTAAAATTTTTGTGTAGTTTTTGTTCCAAAATGATAATGGACTTGGATTCTGATATTTAAATTTCTATATATTTGACTATATATGTAGGTATATATATATTTTTTTAATTTTAAACTGATGGATTAATTTTTTTTCCATTTTGTATCAAAAATTCGCAAAAAAAAAAAAATTTTTTTGAGGTAAGATCGAAAACGTGAACCAAAAGAAATAACTACCCTGGAATATCGTGCAAGACCGGAAATTGGAAAAGAGGATTCTTTCCTTAATTTTAGAGTAAAATTTTGAAAAAAATATTTAGTTTTTAACAACGAAAACAACTTTTGAATGCTGACAATATATGACTTTTACTTTGTGTGGCTGTGTACTTCAGCGAAAACACCCAGTACCTTAATATTTTATTGTACAACAACCAGTGCAACAGTTTTAGAGAAGAAGCCGCCAATACACAGAAACGCTTAATCTTATTTGTATACAGAATAGGCTAAGATATGGGATTAATAAATTGAAATTCGAAACTATAAACTGCATATCACGCTTCCAAACTTTAAAGCATGATTCTACAAAATTTCCAGAAAGCTACTTAAGCGTCGCTCTCAACTCAAAAGCTAATTTAAGTTTATGAACTCGGAAATTGTGCTTAATTGATTTTAAAGCTTAGCAAATAAAACCTAAAAAAGTCAGAAGAAAATGTGTATGTAAATAATACGCTTCAACAGACAAACTCACTCCTTCAGCAAAATTCATAGTCAGGAAAAAAAAGAAACTCACAAAACCGTTGCCATAATAAAGGATAATGTCGGCGAATATTAAATAAATGACTTCCGTTTTGAATGTTAGACTTGTGTGACGGCGACGTCAGTTTCTAGGCTTTACGATATTGGAACATAACAGTCAAAGGATATTGAAATGTGGTGGAGTTTGCAGACGTCAATTGCCTATACAGACTCGTAGAAATGCAAATTCATGTCGAAAGGAAATGACGTATGCGAAAATATACACAAGGATGCTTGCTGTTGAAATGATTACGCGATAAAAAAAAAAATCCAACAACAACGTAGTCAAGTATGTATTTAATTAAAAGT